>JAOXJP010077576.1:0-15090 GCA_025762735.1 Platanus orientalis
AAGACTGGTGGCTTAAGGAGGTACTCTTTTATTTTCTTCAGAGCATTCCTACAAGCATCATCCCACACGAAGGGTGTGTTTTTCTTCATCAACCGATTAAAGGGTTGACAGCGTCCTGCCAAGTTTGAAATGAACCTTCGGATGTAAGCAAGTCTTCCTTGCAAGCTTTTTAACTCATGCACATCTTTAGGCTCTGGCATGTTTTGGATGGCTTCAATTTTTGATTGGTCGATTTTGATGCCATGGTGTCGAACTATGAAGCCAAGGAACTTTCCTGAAGTAACTCTGAATGCACACTTCAATGGATTCATCTTCAGTTAATATCTTCGTAATCGATTAAAGATGTTACAGATCTTTTAAGTGGTTTGCCCTCTTTTTGGACTTTACAACCAAGTCATCCACGTAGCATTTAATGACTTTGTGAAGTATATCATCAAAGATTTTCTGTATAGCGCATTAATAAGTAGCTCCAGCATTCTTCAAGCCAAAAGGCTTAACGGGGTAGTAATATATCCCTTTTAGACTGCAAAATGCAGTTGATTCATCCTTGGGTGACATTCGAATTTGATTGTAACTTGATGAGCCATCCATAAAAGACAACACTTCGTGAACTATAGTGGCATCAACCATGAGTTCAGTGATGGGAAGGGGAAAATCATCTTTGGGACATGCATCATTTAAGTCTCTGAAATCAACGCACACCCGTATTTGCCCATTCTTCTTCTTCACTGGTATTATGTTGGGAATCCATGTTAGGTATTTTACTTCTCGGATGAAGCCTACTTCAATCAACTTATTGACTTCAACCTTAATTTGTGTAAGCAACTGAGGTTGAAAGTGCCGTTGTTCCTATTTGATAGGACGTACACCATGCTTGACAGTGAGATTGTGAACCACCACTTTAGGATCAAGTCCATGCATTTCTTTGTAACTCTAAGCAAATATATCTTTATACTCTTGGAGCAATTTGAGGTATGATGTTTCTTCTTCTAGACTTAACGAAACACTTATGTCAGTGGGCCGAGGGTCCTCTTTAGTGTCTAGGTTTAACTCCTTGAGTTCATCAACAGTTGCTTGCCCCCCTTCTTCAAAGACTAGAGGAGCTTCCTCAAGTTCATCATCCAACGAAGATTCTTCGATAACTTGGACTGTGATATGGTTAACTGAGACAATGTCTTTAGATCCCTCTTGATGATTGTCAAAATCCTCATTTTGCACAGGCTCATTCTCATTATTGAGGTTCTGGCTTGGTTGATTAGTGAAAACCATAGTGTGTTGCCTAACAATCAAAGTTTCACCTGGAGATACTTCTAACTTCATTCTCTATTTCATGCGAGAAGGGATTGAACTTCTTGGTTCATCACCCCCTTTAGCCATAATAGGATCCGACTTTTGTCGGTGCCATCTTTGGATGCCACTTTTTGGTTTGGCATTACGAGATTGTGGACCAAGGCGTGAGAGAGTGCAGACCTTTTTTGTTTTCGAGTTTGTTGATTAGACATGGCTGCTTGCCCCCTAGTCGTTCAAAAATTGAAGCACATGACATTGCATTACCAATTCGATCAAAAGCAAAAGAGTGTGATGGTGCTGACTTCTTTTTCTTTGATTCATCAACGACCTCAATAGTAATGTGATGAGTGGATGCTTTCTTTTTGCTGGAGATGTGAACAGGCTTAGGGGGAGTGGACCCAATACCAGCTCTTGATGGGAGAACTTTCTCTCCTATCATTCGCAACTTGCATTGTGTTGCGGTTAATCCATGCATTACATCATCAGTTTGTGCAGAAGAAAGTTTAGCCAGTTGTCATAGCTCTCCTTTTCTGTATCCGACATTCTCAAAAAGCTTGCAGATAATAGGATCATACCACCCCTCTGGCTGTCGCTCAATTACAGAAGAATTTACCTTGTAAGTTTGTGATGTAATGGGTACTAACGTGGATGCCTTCACAAACCCTTCAAGAGATGGTTTAGAGATCACTGTATTTGAAATGACATGAGTTGGAAGAACTAAGTCTTCTTGCAATGTCTTAAGGTCAACACTTGAAAGAAGAGATCTTTCTTTATTAGTTGTTGTCTCAAATACTGAATCCTCCTCTTTTCGTCGCGACTTTGGCACATAACGTAAAACTGGAGTTGCCTTAGTGCTTGTAGGAAGTGTCATCTTTGATGCAGACTTACCCATTTCTTGATCAACTTGATGCTTTCTAGTAGGGAATGACTCACTTGCAGACTCTTGGACTTCTTTCCCTTTATGAGTTTTATTGGAAATGGAGACGGATACGGGTAATGCTTTTGGAATCACTTAATCTTCTAAGTAAAATTTGGTGTCTGTGAAATATGCTTCAGCCTTGGTGAATGGTTGGCTTTCAGCCACAACCCGCTTCAATATTCCATCTTGATAATATTTAACGTATTGATGCAAAGTAGAAGGTACTACCCCGGTCTCATGCAACCATGGGCGACCAGGGAGAAGATGGTACGATGTCTTGCAGTCAATCACATGAAAGAGAGTGGCTAACTCTAGGTCTCTAATGGTGAATTTAAGACGGATCATACCAATTGATTGTTGTCCACCTTGGTTGAAACCTTGAATCATCAGCTTGTTGCGAGCCAGTTCATCTGTGGAGATTCCTATTTGCCTCATTGTACGAATTGGCATCAGGGTCACTACAGATCCACAATCAAGCAGGATGCGGCGAATATTATGTTCGAGCATGTACCTTGTAACATACAAGGGCTTGTTGTGTAGGTGAGAACCAAGTTACAAATCCTCATATGTGAATGTGATTGTAGTCATACAAGAAGTATTTAGCTCTGGCTTGCCACCAGTGGGAGAACTCTCTTTTCCTACATCTGGATTTTCCTTCAGGTGCTTAAGAAGATTATCACCTGAAATTTGTTCTTCATTATCTAAGGAAACAGAATTTGCATCAGACACATCCTCAACATTGTCCTAAGAAGTCTCATCTTCATGGACTACATGACAAGAGACCACATGAACCTTTATGCATTCTTGTTGTAAAAATTCTTTTAGAATGAACTCTAAAAGAGTCATTGGAATACGAGGAGTCTGCTTGAGAACATCTTTAAGGTTAGTAGGTGAAACTTTCTAAACTTGGTTCTTCTTTGCACTTTTCTGTTTTTTCTTTGTTCCAGCATTGGGCTTACTTTTCCTTCGGTATCGCCTTGGCTTTGAACAAGGTAGAGTCTGAAAGTGTTGAGTTTTTTGCTTATGCCGGGTAACTACAGTCCAACCTTCATCATCAAAAGGCATTCCTTCAACTTTGAAATGTACATCTTTTACCAAGGGAGCCTACTGCTCTTGTTTTGGTGAATGACATAAAATCTGCCCTAGGCTGGATGAAGACTCTGTGATGGGGCTGATAGTGATGGAGCCCAACGACCCAAATGTGAGTTGACATGGTGGTGAGAACACCTTTGTATCTTGTGAAGGCAACACCCATATCATGTATGACTTTGACACATGAGTGGGACTAAATAAGCCAAAAGTGATTGTTGTCATGTTGGTAGCTACTACATCCTCCATGGAGTCAATTTTAATCTTTCATTGTCGTGCCAAGTCCATGATTTTTTCTTTCAGGATGAAGCACTTCTTGATTGGGTGACTGACTACCCGATGATAGTGATAATATTTTGGATCATTTTCACGACCCATCTCTTCAGGACGTTTTGAGGGTGAGAGCTCAATCAACTTCAATTGGAGTAGCTCATTTAGTATCCCCGAGATATCAGAGTCTGAAAAATGGTATAATTTTTCTTCGAGCTCTTTCAGAGACATTTTGGCCTTCCCTTTGTCTTGGGATGTATTAACCTTGCTTTCTTCCTTATTCTTTCTAGAGATTTTGACGGGTTTGGTTGTGACAGTCATAACCTCCTTGCCTTTGGAGGATTTTATCTCCTTCTTAAATTTTTTCTTTTCTTTTTCTTTTCCAGCATCTCCCGACCTCGGATCTCCATACGCAACAATACTGAGCTCCATATCATGGGCCCTGGTAGCCAACTCCTCAAATGTATGGGGCTTTATCTTTTTGAGGATATAGTGTAAACCCTAATGCATTCCCTGGATGCACATGTCAATTGTAGAAACTTCAAACAGCCTATCCTTACAATTAAGAGCAAGGTTTCTCCAGCGATCGATGTAGTCCATGACTGGTTCATCTTTCCTCTGTCGGGTAGTAGCAATTTTTGCTATGCTCACTGTCCGACGAGTGTTGTAGAAGTGATTAAGAAATTCTCATTCCAATTGATCCCAACTATCAATGAAACCAGCTTCAAGGTCAGTATACAAGTCAAAAGCATTTCCATGAAGAGAGCGAACAAATTACTTCACCATCTGATCTCCAAAAGTCTCGACATTGTTGTATGTTTCGATGAAATGAGTCACATGTTGTTGGGGCTACCCTTTCCATCGAACTACTGGAACTTAGGAGGTTAATACTCTGTTGGCATGCACATAACCTTAATATGCTAGGAGTAGGGTTTGGTATACACCATGGACGATTGGGTTGGGCCTCCATATTGAGCACGGATTGTATCCGCAATCATATTTTGTAGTTGTTGTACAAAGAGTGATCCGACAAAGGTATGCTGCATCGAATTTTAAGTATTCTAGTGAGGAGTTATGTCTTCCTGCTCTTGATTTCCCAAGTTCCTTTGTGGAGTGAAACCTGGCAGATGAGAAGGACCTTAACTTGATCCAGTTGGATTTTGTTGTTCCAACTTATTCATCAAGTTAGGAATTTGAAGATCTTTCTCTTTCACTATCTTTGTTAGTTTGGCAATAGCCGTAGTCATCTGAGTAAGTTGCTTCTCCATTGTTGCGGCTCCTGTCATCATTGCAGGCATGGCAATAGAGCATGATTGGGAACTTATATACACAGTTTTCTAAGATGGAGATCCGAAACAGGATCCAGACCTAGATCCAGTGTTGGAATGAGTGTCTAACAACTAAAAGCTAACATCTTCATTTACTTTAGGTGAAGGCGATACCACCTTGACTGGAGAAATCTTCTCTTGATTGGATGTCTCACGAGATGGGTTCTTCTTGGTAAAGCGCTTCTTCTTATGATGGTTGAAAGGCTTAACCAACTAAGAGGTCCCACTCTTTGTCTTGTTGCGGGTCACAAGGGGCTCGCAATTAGCTTTAGAGACGACGGTGGAGGAGCTAAAGCTGCCAGAGGCTTTCTTTTTGCCTCTAATAGCAGCAACGTCAGCTACAACAACGAAGCTCTTCTTCGACATCATCGAGTCTTATGTGTAGAGGTTGAATGTCGACTTGAGAGATGAGAGGAAAGAGGTTCCCACCAAGCATGCCAAAAATTTGTAGACACATATTTCGTGCGTAAATCCGTAACACGAAAAATATGTAACAAATTCAATAAATGAATATTTTTGATAAAGAATGGGTACAATCTCTTTGATTTTTACATTCTTTTACAAAATAGTAAAACCTCTAATTCTTTGTCGACGGAATCCAAGGGCCTGACGACGTGTCTTGAATTCAGGTGTTGATGATGCTTGACTATAAGAGAATCACTTCTTTTCGTGGCTTTGCGCTTGATCCAAAAAGGAGAGAAACACTATGAATCTCGCTCTCAGGGCCGGATTTGTCGCGTAGTTTTGAGATGCAAGAAGTTTTCTTCTCTCTAGCAACGAACTGTTGTTGATAGAGAGACTGAAAAGTATGTCCTAAGTCTTCAAGCCTTTAGAGAGCTCTAGAGATGCTTTGGGAGTCTTCTTCTCTCTAAAGCTTCTTGCTTCAAGTCTTTAGCCAAAGGTCCCTTCTTAATGTGAAAGGGGGGTATTTATAGACTTGAGGTTAGAATCTTACCCAAACCTTTGATTGGGTGTTGATTGGATGTTCTTACCCCTTTTAATCTAAAAGAGTTGTTGCACATTCCTTGTTTGGAGATAAGTGTGATTTATGGAATTCTTTATATTCCATGAGTAGTATAACTTTCCTTTTTTACACAAGAGAATCTAGATTTGATTTTATTCAAATCTCTCTCTTGTGGGTCGCATGAAAGCTGAGTTTTTTGGGCCAGTTAATGGGTTAAGACTAATGGGCTTGGTGGTCTTATGGGTTATTTTTTAAAACCCGGACTAGACCCAATGGATTTATCCATGTTTTGGGGTTTACTTTATGAGTGTGAGGCCCATTTATGGAGTTTTGGCTTTTTGTATACATTTGTGAGAGTTCAGGCCCTTATTTGCAATTTATCTCTCGTGAGAAAATGATATTTAGGTAAATAAATATTATTATCTAGATGTTTTGAAAGAATCAAAGCCCTAATTTTGGGGCTCAATTAGTTGAAGAAAGAAGAAGACTAAGGCAGAGAGAGATTTGACAAAGGTCTCAATTACAAAGCTTAGTGATGAAACAACCAAAAAAGAACCTGTGCTTCAAGAAAGCTTCACCATTTGCTTTGACGTGTCCATGGCAACAATAGTCTCTTGAGGGAAACCTACCCAAGTTAATTAGCGGGAATGGTAAGTTTTTTTGTCTGGGTTTTCTTCGTTTGGCTACACAACCTATATGGGTGTATTGAACTAGTATTGAAAAGTTTCTACTTAATGTCAACAAAGAAGAAAGAAGTTATTTGTGTGAATCCGCTCAAAAATCTTGTGAATCCATTCAAAGCCAACAGTTTTTGTTCTCATAAAAGAGTGTAAGAAGCTTCAACAACCCCTCAAAATATGTGTCACCCCTCAAAGTCTTAATTTTCTGACAGAAAATGTAATAGGATATATCCGAAATTTGTTTAAATAAATGCATATGAATATCGATTCTATTTTTAAATAGTCGAATTCGCATCCAATATTTGATTAACTAAACAAATACAAATATAGATGTATCTATATCTGATTTGAATTTGTTTCATTTACAGCCCTAACTTTGATGCCCAACTTGCCACCTTAGGTAAGACCTCTTGGGAATCATAAGGGCAATGATGAGGCAACATCTAAATGTTATAACGTATTGAGAGGGAACTTTATATGCTGATTATTCCATCTTTTGTAGAGTTAGAATCACCTCCAGTCTAAATGGAGAGTTATCACACCAATGCCTAATTAATGCATGATATCATGGTTCAAAATTTCAGAGAAATTTCTTGAAATCTTGTCGAAATTTCCCCGCTTCAAAGGGTAGCGAAATGAAATACAAGGGGAATACAAAAAAATTCAAATTTTCTTCAAAATATCACCGAAACTATGTCAATATTAGTGAAATATTGACGAAATTTTGGCAAAGTTTCACTGATATCAATACTTTCGACATGATTTATTATGCATGAGCTATACCCAACTTAAATCCATTGTTTGCTATGTTTTTTGATTTGTTGATTATAGATAACTCCACTTAAAACCTTTCTAGTAACAATATTGTTTAATTTTTGTTTATAAAATAATTAAAATAATTTCTTTAAAAAAACATAATTTTATATAATTGAGTTTTTTTAGTACGTATCCATAAATTAGATATTTGCTATGGAAACTATTGTATAACTTTGTTATATAAAGTTTGTTTACAAAATGACTAATTTAAGATGAAGAATTAGGTAAAGAAATCATACAATTTGACATGTTTGGTAGTCATTTATCTATAAAAATGACTAGTAACCATTTGTTGATTTATATGGTTTATTTGTACATAAATTAAATGCTTTATATAGTTATTTGAGTTGTGAGTGTGTAATCATGCCCAACATAGATTGAAATTTTCATAGCAGTTCATATCGAAAATTTCATAAATTTTCCAATATTTCAAAACATTCTAGCGAAATTTCCCCAAATTTTCTATAAATCCTCATGGCGAAAAATCCATCAAAATCGAAATTTTGAACCTTGGATAAGACACTTTTCAACATCATGAGTTTGCTGCCTTTTGAAAGATAAAATCCTTTCCACGCTACAAGTCTTTTTTCAAACTTTTCTATCACCAGGTTCCATAGATCGATCGACTTATATTTCGCCCCTAACGGAAGGCCCAAATAGGTAGGAGGGAAGCAACTAATTTGACAACCCATAATGGCAGCCATCACCCCTATATTGAGGCATTCACCAACACCAACAATAAAACTTTTCCTCAAGTTGATCTTTAGCCCTAATGCAACTTCAAAAAGCAAGAGAATGCTACCTAGAGTTCGGATTTGCTCCACATCTGCCCTTGTAAACAACAAAGTATCATCCGCAAATTGTAAAATTAAAATTCTAGGCCCATTTGCTTGCACCTGCCACCCCTCTGACAGCCCCACCTCCTCCACTTTAGCAAGTAATCTATTTATAGCCTCTGTAACCAAAATGATTAGGGACAGAGAGGGGGTCCCCTTGTCTCGACCCTCTACTACTCTTAAAGAACCCCTCGGAAGACCCATTCACCAACACCGAGTACGATGTCGAGGAGATGCAAACTTGCATCCAATTTCTCCAATTTTGCCCAAACCTCATCTTCTACAAAGCACTGTCCCAAAATCCCCAATTTACATGATCATACGCCTTCTCCAAATCCAATTGGCATAGGATACCCACCTGAATCTTTTTCTACATTTCATCCACAATTTCGTTAGCTATTAGTGAACAATCAACTAGTTGCCTACTCTTAACAAATACACATTGGTTATCCAACACTACCTCTCCCAACACCTCCAAATGCGAGCAAGCACTTTAGCCATAATCTTGTAGATGCTACCCACCAAACATATCTGTTGAAAGTCTTTAATCTCCAATGCTTCTTTCTTCTTGGGAATAAGGATAAGAAGGAAGCACTCAAGCTATGACACCACACTACCTTCTCATGAAAACTCCCCCAATTACGTGCATAACGTCTATGCTGATAGCATCCCAAAAGACTGCAAAGAACTTTGAGGGAAAACCGTCCGGGCTCGGGGCCTTATCTTCTTTAAGACTCTTAATGGTAGCCACCACCTCTTCATTCCGAAATGCTTGTTCAAATATCTCTTGATTTTCTCTAGATATTCTATTGAAGATGAGTCTATCTAGCTTAGGTTGGTGTCCAAACGATTCGTTGAATAATGTTTGATAGTAATCCACAATATGGTTCACAAGGTACTTGGGGTCTTCTATCCATCTCCCATTCGTCCGTAATTTTTCAATGTGATTACATTTGGAACAAAAGTTTCCTATTTTGTGGAAATATTTGGTTTTATTGTCCCCTTATTTCAGCCATGCAACTTGGGATTTCTGTCTCTAGCTGGTTTCCTCCATGCACACCCAATCAATAAAATCCTTCTTTTTTCTCATTAAGTTCCTTTTCTGCATAAGACAACCCACCCAATTGTTCTTTCAAGTCCAACTCCATAATTTTTAAGCAGTCGTTTTTTCTAGTTTCAATTATGCCAAATTCACAATTATTCCATATTTTGATATCCTCTTTTAGAGCTTGAAGCTTTTGACCAAAAATGAAGCTAGCCATGCCTGAAAACCAATACAACCCCCACCACTCCCTAACCTTTCCTTTAAATCCCAGGTAATCCAACCACATTTGCTCAAACCTGAAGGGAGACGCATCTTTCATATAAGACTCATTTCTCAGAAGGATTGGAATATGGTCAGATGATGGATTCGGAAGACCCAGCTGTTTAGCTCGAGGAAAGTGATCCTCTTAACACAAGCATATCAGGAATCGGTATAACCTGCTCATGGCCAAGCTATCCCGATGGTTTGACCATGTAAAACTCGCCTCTACCAATTAAAGGTCATGGAGATAATGAGCCTAAATGAACTTAGAGAAGTCTCTCATCTGGGTAGTGATTCTACAACCTCCCAACTTTTCTTCCAGGAATCGAATATTATTGAAATCACCTCCTATGCACCACGGGAGGTCTCAACCTTGCTTGACATCCTTCAACTCATCCCAAAATTGTTGCCTACGTGACGGGTCTATAGGGCCATAAACCCCTGGGCAAATCCATTCAAATGAATCTTCTCTTGATATACATCTCTAATGGAGACTGAAAATTCATCAATTCTACTATCAACTACCTCCACCTTGTCCCTGTTCCATGTAATTAAAATTCCCTCTGCCCTCCTAATAGCATTTTTATGTTTGAACCCAAACCGATTTCTCCCCCACAAATAAACACCCTGAGCTTTACACAGATTGCTTAGCTTGGTTTCCTGAAGCAATAAAATGTTGACCTTCCTTTTATTGCATAACTCCTTCACACACTCCTTTTTCCCCTTTCCCCCCAACCCCCTAACATTTCAAGATTAGGATGTTCACACTCATCATAAACAACAATATCTAAGCTACTCCCACTCCCTCCCTTTCTTCCTCTTTGCATCTTCCTGCCCCTTCCTTCCTATCGTTTGCCACTTTCATAATTGATAGAAGAGGCTAAATTTCTAAGTTCTTGGCTATAGCTCCTTGGTTGTAGGGCTATCAAATGGGCCGGGCTGAGCCAGGCCGCGGTCTACCCAAACTCAGCCCGAAATGTTTTACCCCAGCCCAAATTTGGCTCAAATAAAACTTTGGGCCTAAAAATTTGGCCCAAACTCAGCCCATTTTAAAACAACGGGCTTCAAGCCGAGTTTAGGCTACCCGAATTAAAACTCTTAATTTTTGGGTTGATTTTAGGCCCATTATTGCCCCTAAATACATATTATATGGGGGTTTTTAATAGTTAACACTTGAACTATTTAATGATAGTAAATTTGTTAAAAATATATGGATCCAAAAAGAATAATATATATATATATATATATATATACACACACACACACACACACACACACACACACACACATATATAGACCTAATATTACCATACAAATAAAATTATTATTTGATAACTAGTTCGAGCTGGGCCTCGGGCTAAACTTTAGCCTACTGAAACTCAACCCGAATAAAACTTCAAGCCTAAAAGTTGGACCCAAACTCAGCCCAGCCCAGAATTAGGTTGGCCTAACCCAATTATTTTTCGGTTTAGACATATCGGACTTTGGGCCAGCCTAGCCCAATTGACAGCCTTACTTACCCTCCTCTAAAGTCTCCCCTGATGTGGGCTAGCACAATGTCTTCTCTCAATTTCACAAAACAGAGCCTCAACCTGTTCTTCCATCGCTGCAAACGAAATTCCTGTTTTCGTGCTTACCTCCTTGACCTTAGCGATCACCCACTCCGAGGACACAGGAGGAGGAAGCAACTTATGTGTTCGATCTCTAATTGCCAGGCTACTCTCCTCAGAAATTAGATCGTGGTGCCTGTTGCTATCATCTGATATTAAGGCGCTCCCTACCTCGATTGCCAAAACATCTGAAATCCCTTCTCCCTCCATAAACGAAGCCCTATCTCCCCACCTCATTTTATCCCAAATAGCTTGAGTTGGCTCATCAGCACCTTCACCCTCCTCTATTCTGATGCCCCGTGGCCTAGAACATCCAGAGTCTCCCCTACTTCTCACCCCCCACGATGACTTGAAATCCCCTTCGCTCTCCTCCCCCGTTGTGAGTTTTGCCTTCCCCTTCCCAATCGTTACCTTAGGCCGACACTTCTTTATCCTCTTGTAGCCTTCTCTAATCTTGATTCCACCATGCCTCCTACCTTCTTCCCTCGCATTCACCAGCTGATATCTCACATCGCCATAGCCTCCACTTTGGTTGGGGTGGATCCCCTATTCAGATCGCCTCTCAAACTACATTCACAATCTTCTTCTTCTTCGATTTCTCTTAACTAAGGATGGAGACCTGAGATCCCTCTTTATATCCCTCCTGTGAGCCCACCCTCTATAAATTTATTCTTTAATGAGTTTCGTCCCACTAAATGGATTAATAGACCTAGTGTGCCTCCCCTGAATAAACCCCTTATGGCTCTGGTAATTACGTTTTCTGCCATCAATGTTAAATGAAGTCGGAACAGGCTTGGTCTAACCACGGTCAAGCCTATTTCAGTTCCAGTCCACCCAACCCATTTCACTCTCTTTCCCCCTGCCAATTATATTTCGAAAAGTGATGTCCCCTTCCCCTCTCTTTTTCCCAATATGGCATTTCGCTTCCCCTGCACGAAATCTTCATACTTATCCCCACGCTTTCTCTCCCTCATTGGACGTGCTTTTGCAACTATCGCTCATCCTGGAGACTCCATCCATGAATTTTGAAACATTTCCTCCCCCCTGACTCAACGTCGGTGTAACAATCCACCTCTTTTCCAGTTTATGGCAAGAATTTGATACTCCCCTTCAATATTTCTTGCATCTTTATTGACTAATCTCAACACCGGTAACTTTTCCTCCCAGATCGACACCTTGTATTCCCGAGTGCCATCTGCTATCAAAATGGAAGCTGGGATTTCTTCTCCTGCTACTAGAATCCTTGCCCATTCCATGGACCTAGATCTCAAGCAATCTAAATGCATGAAGCCTCCACAGGCATCCCATGTCGCCTGAAAATTTGAGTTACTCCAGAGATGAACCGAAATATCGAAGGCCCTCAACCATCGCCCACCTTGGCTCTTCGAGAATCAGTCACATCCAGCTCTAGGATGCCAACGATCCACCAAAAGGTACCCCAAGCTCCATTCTCTTTTGCCTTCTTTCAACACACTATTAACTTCTTGCACCGATGGGAAAACAAACAACAAAAGATTATTTGGGATCCTCCTGATCCTTATCTCCCCAAGTACCTTACACACCTGCGTATTCCATGCCTCCAACCATGAGATGCTCAGGGCATCTCCCTCTACCCTGCCAACTAAACATACCTGCAACCGCTTCATCCAGCCCTTAGCATCATCTGCATCCATCAACATAGTCCATATTCCCCTCTGCTTCCTCACCTTTGTTGCTTTGACCAGTCCCATCTCCAATTCCGACAACATCTGCATAGCTTCGAGGTTTTTTACTATCACATTCAACCCTATGCTGAATTGATTGGTTCTTCTTTCCACTCCTGCTTAGGTATGTCCTGCCTTGAATGTTCTCCACCTGTGGTTTGATCCTAGTAGCCACACTCAACTTCTCCTTATTCACCTTAAGATTGCCAAAAGATGTTCTATTCCACTCCCGAAGCTTTCCTTTGCCATACACTAGCTTTTGCATAAAGCAAAATCCTCCCCACCCTCTCACATAACACTCATTCCACCATCTACGAACCAAATCTCTAAATGATGAGTGAGATGTTCGCATGTTTTCAAATCTGAATGGCTTAGGGCCATAGCTTCGAGCACTAGTTTGCAACACCACCAGCCAATGATCAGACATTAATTTTGGCCTCACCTCTTGAAAAATAATGTGAATATAACTCTTCCCAAAAGTCTCAATCGCCCGACACCAAGAATCAGTCCAACCTGCTCTTAATTGAATTATGTTGCCCGTCCGTCCATGTAAATTTAGTATTGCAAAGACGGCTATCACGAAGACCTCCCACTCTGACAAAGTCCTCGAAATCTCTTATACTCCGAGTGATCCTTCCGTTAGGATTCTTTTCATTAACAAACTGAATCACATTGAAGTCACTAGTGCAAAGGAGAAGACCCTACATGCAGCTGTTGTCCCCTAACTGGTGTGTGCTATGTAGGAAAATGGTGAATCAGCAAAACACTTGTTTATCCATTGCCCTTTCTCCAAGATGATATGAGACCACTTCCTTTTTTTTATGGATAACAAAGAATAATGGGAGGACGGGCCTTGGCACATCAGTAAGGTTACTCTATTGTGACCTGAGCGTCACGGGTTCGAGTCACAGAAACAGCCTCTTTGCTTGCAAGGGTAAGGTTGCGTACATCTGACCCTCCCCAAACCCTGCAGTGGCGGGAGCCTTGCACACCGGGACTACCCGAATAACAAAGAATATTGGCATTAAAGAGAAAGAAAGAATATACAAAGAGAGAGGCAATCCAAAGGAAGCCAAAAACAAGCCGAACAAACAAACAAAAAAATTACATCATACAATCCAGTAAGGCCTCCCCCTCATAATCCCCACCAAGATTTACACTCCACTTTGCTATACTATCTGCAAGGGCATTCCGAGCTCTAGACACATGGCAAAGGTCAATATGCAATTCTTTGACAATGGATCTCACCTCCGCTATAATATGATTAAACCGCTAAGAACCCCTTTTTTTGCCCAACCCCCAAGAGATGACGGTCAGCGAATCACCTTCCACCTTGTAGCACAGACCACCTTTCTTCTTAACAAGCTACAGCCCTTCTAACATGCCCATCAATTTTGCTATGGTAGCATCGCAAATCCCAATATGACCACCCTTCACCCAGCAAATGATTCCATTATCATCCCTTAACATGCACCCAAAACCTGTCGGACCACGGTTACCAAAGGAGGCACCATCAAAGTTTAATTTCATCAGCCCTTGGCATGGGGGGGCCCACTCAGTCGCTGGTAAGATCCTCGGAGCAAGATACCCGAAAATGCACGAAGGCCAATCTCTCATCATATCATTCAAAGTCCATCCCTTAAACTCCTTCTTAATGAGCACCCAGGAACTCGTCTCACACACAATAGAGTTAATAACCGCCCAAATGTTTTTTTTTTGTTATCCTTGAACACTCTTTTATTCCGTTCTTTCTAAATACCCCATAGCACACATGGAAGAATGTTCCTCATGAACATCACACGGCTTTCTCCATTCCCCCCTCCTCCTCATGAGAAGAAGAGATCTTTCAAAGAGTTCAGCATAACAAAATGGAGAGACAAAGCTTGATTGAAGTATGTCCAAATTCTGAAGGAAAACTTGCAGTGTATAAAGATATGAATACCAGTTTCCACCACCTGCACACAAATGGGGCACTGATGCAGGACGACTAACCACTTTCTCTAAAAGCTCGAACTGATAGGGGGAGGCGAATCAATCCCTTTATCTTATAGGTCAGGCTCTCGGTCGAACCCTCCTTCGTAGGCCCCACCTCTCATGGGTCCTGCTTCTCACGAGTCGCCCCACCTTGAGTGTGCCCCCATCTCTCACAGGCTGACCCACTCAAGCCCGATATGAAAATGCTCCTACATTAATAACCCCCGGTGAGGAGTTTTGAACACAAGACCTCCTGCTCTGATACCACTTTGATGCAGGACGACTAGCTACTTTCTCTAAAAGCT
>JAOXJP010077597.1:0-15088 GCA_025762735.1 Platanus orientalis
TCCTAAAGGAGGATGAATAGGATATCAAAATTATTTTACCATTTCTTGCCAATGTTGGGATTGATTTTAATCTTCTTAAAATTAGTTTGAGTGTGTGTGTGCAATAATGTTCTTATTTAAGTGCTTAAAGAAACACGTAATGAGCAATATTAGATATGAGCACAAATGGAGAGACAAGCAATCACACACTCAATCCATAATACAAGATTTATAGTGGTTTGACACTAAGGCCTATGTCCACTCTTCGAAAGCTCACAACCGAGCTTAGGTATATTTCATTTAGATTATCATATACAACCTATGTCAACATACAAAATCTAACTACTTGCTCATAAGCAAGTTACACAACAACACTCGATGTCTCTAGTGAGTGTGCACTACTTCCAGTGTCTTGGGCGGAGATAGTCAAATTTTGGTGTCTCCAGTAGAAGCAAAGCAATAGAAGATGATTGATTATGCAAATGAATGCATATTACCACTAAGTTGGTTGATGTTGTTATTCTTACCATATATCGGAGTGCTCCTTGTTAAGCTGGTTTGCTTTATACACCCACACTTCTTCAAGATATGACACTAGAGCTCTTTGAGTTAGGCCAACCACAAAGGGCTTTCTACAAGAGATAACCCAAACCACACCTCTCAAATAGATGTTAGATACAATAAGGTTGGGAGAGAACCAAGAGAGATTTTCTTGAGGAACTTTCATTCTTAGAGCTTAAGCAATAAAGGAAGAGGGTTTTTCACCCTTTGAGGCTCTTTTCAACAAAGAAAATAACCCTCTCTTGAATTCTTGAAGTGTCTTTCCCTAAAGGGAAACCTTTCCTTTTATAAAGGATGAAAAAAGCTCACAATCCTTGGATTACAATCTTTTCAAGCAGGCAAGAAAAAATAGCCATCCATTCAAAAATAGAGTTTTGGTAGACATCCAAAATACTTAGCCATGATCCATCATGGAGTCATTTTCTATGTCCTCCTAAGCATTCTTGGGGATGACTCAATGTTGTGGGTCCACATTTAAGTCATAACTAGTCCATGATTGATCATGGACTTTGTGATCGATTATGGGGTCTTTAGGACCCATGTCCATAATTAATCATGAAGAAGAAGCCTAGTCCTTAGGTGGCCACTTTTATTGTTTGTGATTGATCATGGGCTTTGTGATCAATCACAAATAATGAAATCTCCATTTTTTACTTTTATGATCGATGATAGGGTTTGTGATCAATCACAAAGAGTGGATTTTGCATTTTCACTATTTTATAATCCTTATAGGGTCCACATCCTCTTGGGATCATTTAGGGTGTTCAACTATATGTGGGGACATCTTAGGTCATTCTACATGAACCCTATGAAGCTACATGCATGCCTTTATCTTTTTAGGTGTTGGGGCCTGGCTTGAGTCTTGGCATTCAAGGCTTGACTATTAAAACTTGTTAAGAAAATGAATTGTCAATACCATGGTCAAAACAGCTGAGTTGTAACGTAATGTGTCCAGTCCAAGAAAGAGTTTCATGCTCAAAAGAAAGAGGACAATGAAGGACTAAAGACCTACAAGACCAAGACAAATGACAAATTAAAGGAAGTAAAGAACAAGACCAAGACTCAAGAAGGAGACTCATTACAAGGATGCTAAAGTTAAAGCCTGACAAAGAAAAGTCTAAGGGATGTTCATGACAAGCATAACCTTGAAAAATACCCACACTTTGCACAATACACTAAAACAATTGAAGTAAAACCCGAGATGAAGTGTGAGGTACTAAAAAAGGTCATAAGGCATGGGTGTTAGTCTAAAAAATTTGGCAAAGAAAGATCCCAATCAAAAAGGAGCAGAACAGATAATATTAAAAAAAACAGACCCTGATCAATCACAAGATTTGTGATCGATCAGCCATGATCGATCACAAGCGTAAACTTAGGCCATTTTGAAATTTCCCAAGAGTTGTGATCTTAGAGCCTAATCAATCACACTTTTGTGATCGATCACGAAAAAATGTGTGATTGATCCTAACCACAAATCTCAAAAACATTATATTTTATTTTGGAGATTCTAATCCGAGAATTCTTAGAACTTGTCCATTAGAAAGTGTTATAATCCTATGGACGGAGATTAAGCTTAACACTATAAAAGGATAAGAATACCCTAGGATCAAAGAAGAGACATACATAAAAGAGAGAATTCTTGTTTAAGAAGAACGACTAGTCTGAACGTCAGAAAGCCTAGTTGCTACTGAGTTGTTGATCTTGTGTTGTTGTAAATATTTTTGTGACCTCCCTCTGAACATACTACATCAAATATAAAAAGGGGAGCACCATATTAGTTATCCATTGAAAGAAAACCAGAGAATCATAAAGATTCAAAAACAATCTCTACTATGTTTTAAACTATGGAAGAAAAGGCACATCAGCTCATAAGAAGGAGCATCCACCACTGGTATATATTGAAATATCAACCTGTATGAGGTAAATATGTATTTATTCAATCATTCTTTGTTTAAATCCCTTCCACCGAAGACATTGGAAAGAGTATTGCACTCTTTGGAGACATAGAGTGTAGGTATAGCTTGCCTAGCAAGTAGAAAGGGTTTTGTGTAAATTTTACCTAGATTGTATGTACTTCAAACTAAATAAAATTATGGGAAGCTCTGGATTGAGCTTGAGGAGTGGACATAGACCTTAGTGCCAAACCACTATAAACACCTGTCTTGTGGTTGTGTGTGGTATCTTTGATTTGTGTTTATTGTGATTAATGCAACTATGATTATCCTTGTGCATTATAAAATTCAGCATTAATCAATCAAATCTCTAAGGACTAGTGAATCACTCTAATTGGTAAAATAAATAACAGGGTTTGTAAAATAGGTCAAAGCAAAACAAGTTAATTGAAAAGAGTGCAGCTGATCCTATTCACCCCCCCACTAGGATAGAATTTCAGAGCTTGTCCCACACCTTTGCCCATGAATTGACAACTGATGGTCTTGCATCAATGTATAGATCTCTCCCAATCTTTACCTTGACTCATGGGAGCTTTACCCTTGAGTAAGGTAGATGTTTTCTTCTCAACCTTCTTTGACCTTTGATAAAGTCTTTGTGGCTCCACCTTTTTCTTTCCCTTCGAGTAGATCCTTTGGCTTTAACAAAGCCATTTTTGGGCCTTTGTGTAGAGGAGGAGGCATTGACCTTGGAGTTAAAGCCAAGTTTGGTCATGTCCCCATGCTCCTTACCCATTTCAAGTATTTTCTCAAACTTTTCATTCCCTTGAACAAGCATTGAGATGTTCTTCATTTTATCTTCTTTAAGTTCCTTGATTTGTTTAGGGTAATCAATGGACTTTCTTGTGAGTTGAGCACAAGTTCAGTTCAAAGAATTATTCCTTTCATTTAAAGTCTTGACTTAGTCTTCTAACTTTTGGATGAGTGAGTCATCACTATGAGACTCATCCTTTTCTTCACCAATATTTTTGAGCTTCTCCTCAAGCTCAAGAACTTTGTCAGATAACTTTTAGTTGTCCTTAAGAAGTCTTCTCTTTTCATGTTTCCTATTGTCATTTTCTAAGCCTAAAAATAGTTTAGCTTCACTCAGCTTCTTCTCTAATTCTACTATCTTTAAGCTCATTTCCTCATTGACACATACGAGCAAGTAATTTTCTTTGGAAAGTTTTTTTTCCTTGTCATTTTTCATAAAAATCTTATTGAAGAGTGGAGATGTCTTTGAGGGACCTTGATTTTTCATTCAACTCTATGATTTCGCTCTTGAATTATTTGTTCTTCTTCGCCAACTCAACAGTTTGTACAAAGAAGTCATCAAACACCTTTTGTGCATCATAGATCTCCTCCTCTTCTTCATTATCTCCCTCATCCTCACTACTAGAGTCACTTGTCTCTAAAAGTGAGCTCATGGGAATGTCAAAAGTCATGAAGGCTTTGATTTCTTGTCAGGGAGCTTCCTCACTACTTTGAGACTCATGTTCTAAAGCATTGGATTTATCATCCCACATTGCATCCATGGCCTTGCCTTTAGATTTGTACTTATTTTTTTGGTTGCCGTAATCCTTGACAATGTCCCTTCTCCCTTTACACTCGTAGAAAATGGGAGGCTCCTTAGAGAAGTCATTTTTCTTCTTATACCCCCCAAAAGGATCTTCTCATTTATTTGTTCTTGGAGTAATCCCTTACATTCTTCCGAAAGAACTTCTTAGCCACTAGAGCTAAGTCATCATTCGAATTTTCATTTGATTTAGAGGGTTATTCTACCTTAAGTGAAATTTCTTTATTTTTGATAGGTTCATTAATGACCACTTCAAAAGTTTGAAGTGGGCCAATCAACACTTCTCAAGTTCTTTACTTTCCTTAATGGTGTTCACTTTAGGTCTAAACCTTTTAGGGAGTGATCTAAGCACCTTTTGGACCACTTTTGACTCTGGAATGTCCTCTTCTAGACTTCTCATAAGATTTACCAAGTTGGAAAACTTGGCATTGAATTGGGAGATTTATGGCACTTGTACCTTTATGGGTAATGGAGAGAAGCTTCCATGCTTCATTTTCCATATTTAGATGAGCTATCCTCTTAAACTTATCAAGGGATAAACCACTTGTTATTGCATTCAAGGCCCTAAAGTTGAACTTGTGAGCTTCCACTTTGGCGGGAGTCCACTCCATGGTTTATTGGGCTATGTATAACCATCAACTATTACACTCCAAACTCTAGGATCATATGCATTAAGGAAGATCTCCATCCGATATTTTCAATACCCGTAGTCACTTTCATTAAAGAATAGAGGCGTACTAAAAGGACATACCACTATCTTCTCCAGCCATTTAGGATTTTTTTGTCTTTCTAGGATCTAACTTGGGTTGTTAAGCGCTATAAAAGTAACCTAGGCTCTAATACCAATTGAAATTCCTACAAAAGTATCCTAGAGGGGGTGAATAAGATATTTAAATTATTCTACCATTTCTTGGCAACGTTGTGATTGATTTTAATCTTCTTAAAATTAGTCCAAGTATGTGTGCACAACAATGTGCTTACTTAAGCATTTAAACAAACACATAATGACTAATATTAGCTATGAGTACAAAAATAAAGAGAAGCAACCAATCACACACTCAATCCATAGCACAAGATTTATAGTGGTTCGGCATGAGGGCCTATGTCCAGTCTTCTAAAGCTTACCACTTAGGTATATTTCATTTAGGTACTATTACAACCTAGGTCAAAACATACAAAACCCAACTACTTTCTCACAAGCAAGCTAACCAACAACACTCAGTATCTTTGGCGAGTATGTACTACTTCCGGTGTCTCTGGTGGAGGTAGTCAAGACTCCCGTGTCTCTGACAGAAGCAAAACAATGCACATATGAATGTAAATGAAAATGAATGCAAAAGATAGCAATATTACCATAGTTTGGCCGATGTTGCTAGTAGTACATAGTGGGAGTGCTTCTTGTAGTGTTAATATGCATTAGTACACACACACCACTTTAAGATTTGCCTCTTAAGTTCCTTGAGCTAGGCCACACAAGGGTTTCCTCTTGGGACAATCCACAAAAATCTCTTCTCTAGATATGTGAACTTGGAAGAAAAGAAGAGAAGCTAGAGAGTAATATTCAATTGAGGAGCAG
Organism: Platanus orientalis; assembly: GCA_025762735.1. Lineage (NCBI taxonomy): Eukaryota > Viridiplantae > Streptophyta > Magnoliopsida > Proteales > Platanaceae > Platanus > Platanus orientalis. The sequence goes on from JAOXJP010077597.1 coordinate 5,621, forward strand.
GACTTTTCAGCTTAACAATGAGAGGGAAGAAGAAGGCTCACTTTTGGTAAACTTTTGGATGCTGTCTAAAATGGCTTTAAGTGGTTACCCTAAAGGAAAAGTTTCCTTCTTATAGGGGTCATGGACCCCTCTCCTATGTTGGATTGGAATCTTTTAAAATGGACAATTAATCATCACCACAATTTTGAAATGGAGTTATATTTTTTTTTCTCAGATTCACACTTGTAACTAATTGTAGTATTTGTAATCTGTCACAAATTGTACAATTGATTAGACCCTAAAAATTTGGGATTTTTCAATCCTTCTTGTAACTAATAGCAATCATGGGATTATGTGTTCGGGTCCTATTTTTTTTGTCTCAGTCAGTGCCCAAATCATTTGTAGTATTTGTAATCAATTTGGCCTACAATCAATTGTGGTATTTGTAATGGATTAGAGCTATAAATGATTACAAATACTACAATCAATTTGACAACCTAAATTTGCACTTATAATTCCCCACATTAGTCCTTCTCTAGGACTTGTACCTTGATCTTTTTTAGGATTCCTTCATGCACGATGAGATGTATATTTTGGTCCACTCAACCTCATAACACTCTTATGATGCATACATGAATTATACCTTTAAATCTTTGGGCTTTGGGTTTCAAGTCTTTAGTCCACTTGTAACTCTTTACTCGTGGTCTTCTTAACATGGCAAGGACACTTACAAAACATATACATGTTACATGGGAGTTTTGACCATGGGATTGACAATAATATTACATGACTCAATAAGTTTCAAGCTTGGATAGGCAAATCTTGGTAGCATCTATGTCAGTCAAGCCTTCTTTTGTTGCAACTCTCAAAGAGGGCACTTGGATTTCCACTAGTAAGGGGGCTTCTACTCCAAACACAAGGGAATATGGAGTTGCCTATGTTGGGGTATGGAATATAGCCCGATATGCCCATAACACTTTAGGTAGACATTCATGACAATCCTTCTTATGTTTGGACACCATCTTCTTTATGATCTTATAGAGAATTTTTTTGAAAGCTTATGCCAAGCCGTTAGCCTATGGATAGTATCGTGAGGAATGTTTTAGGTCGATGTTGTACTTTGCAATGAGCCAGTACAACAATGAGCTAACCAATGGTTGTCCATTATCAGTGATGATGCAATCAAGAACTCGAAACCTATAGATGAGATGGACTTTAATGAACCATACTATGTCTAATGCTTTAATTTCATGTAAGGCCACAGCCTTGGCCCATTTAGAGAAGTAGTCTGTCACAACGAAGATGTAGCAGTGTCCCTTAGCAGATGCTGGGGTTATTAGTCCCACAATGTCCATACCCCACTCAGAGAAAGGACAGGAACAAGGTGTAGTATGTAATGGATCTACTGGTAGATGTCTATAGTCACTATGTATTTGGCATACTCAACAATGCTTGGCGTATTCAATACAATCAACGACCATGGTTGGCCAATAATATCCCAACCTCTTTAACTAATATTGAAGCTTTGGCCCACTTTGGTGTCCACCACATACACCTGCATGGACTTCGTTCATTACTTTGTTGGCCTCATCGGGGACAAACATTATAGAAGAATGTCATCTAGTGATCATCTATATAACTGGTTGTCTGATAAAGTAAACCTCAAAGCATGTCATCGCATCTCTACACGTTTGATAGGATCAGTAGGACCTTTCCTATCAAGGAGGTGTTGAATAAGAGGCATGTGCCAGTCATCATCATATGTTTTTATTTCCTTGTTGTCTTGACCTTGTTCTTGTGCTTCCTGCAAGTCAACAGTGTAGGTGAGAGTATCATCCTCATTTGTGTCATTAAGTGGGGATATAACATGTCACACCAATATGAATGGTAAGAAAATCATCACTTGGATGTGTTAGGATGTGGCCAAACTAGCAAGTGCATTGGCTTGACCATTATAACCTCTTTTAACGTGCTCTATGCATAGACGATGGAATAATTTAGCCAAGTCCTTGGCCTTTTGAAAGTAAGGCGTTAGGCTCAGCTTCTTGATGTGATATAGGCAGTTCATCTACTAGATGACAAGTTTTAAATTACCATAAACAATGAGATCATCCATGGGGATTTTCAGAGCTAGGCCGAGTCTTGCTATAAGAGCTTCATATTCGGTTTCATTGTTGAAATGATCATCAATCAAAGCGAGTAGTGTATAATGATGCCATTATCATGAGTAACAAACACAATACCGATCCCTGAAGATTTATTTGTGTTATCTCTTAGGGTGCTTGTTGGTACTTGAGATGAACCATTGAAGTATATTTCCCACTCTTTCTTTGTGTTTACCTACATAACATCTTCATCTAGGAGATCAAGCTATAGAGGAGAATCATCTGGTATTGGATGAGCAGCAAGGAAGTCCACAAGAGCTTATCCCTTTACGGCATGCTAGGAAATATAATGGATGTCAAACTCGAAGAAAAGGAAAATCAACTTAGTGAAGCATCATTGAATAGAGGGGTAACTCATGATGTATTTCAATGGATCCGCTCTAGAGATAAGATGTACTATTATGGAAAGCAAGTAGTGTCTCAACTTTTGTAGTGCGAAAATAAGGGCCAAGTAAATCTTCTTGATAGTGGAGTAATTCAATTCTGTCACTACCATAGTTTGGCTAAGATAATATAGCATATGCTCTTGGCCCTCTTCATTGTGTTGGGTAAGTAGAGCACCAAGAGAATAATCCATGGCTACTATATATAGTAGTAACAGAATTATTGAAGGACTTATGAGTACCGACGGGTTTAGCAAGTACTATTTGATGTTGTCAAAGGCATTCTAGCAAGCTTGGTCCTATAGGAAAGGGACTCCCTTCTTCATTAATCTAAAAAAGGGTTGACACCATCTAAAGGGATTGGAGATGAATCGCTTGATATAAGCCAAATGACCTTGAAGCCTTTTAAGCTCAGTGATGTTTCGCATTATTGGCATGTTTACTATAATGGTGATCTTCTTAGGATCTATTTCGATGCTCCTATGTTGAACACTGAAACCAAGGAATCTTCTTGAAGAAACACCCAAAGCATATTTAAGGGGATTCATCTTTAAGCTGTAGAGACGATGCCTTTGAAAATCCTAGTCCAAGTTAGCAATGTGATCTTATTTGAGTTTAGTTTTAATGACTAAGCCATCAACATAACATTTGACCACATCGTGCAAGAGGTCTTCAAATATATAATTCATTGCATACTAATAAGTGGTGTCGGCATTCTTCAACCCAAAAGACATGACCCAGTAACAATATTCCGATTGGTGTGTGGAAAGCTATGTCTTCTTTATCCTTTAGTGCCATTTGGATTTGATTATAACCTAAGCAGCTGTCCATGAAAGAGAGTGCTCCATACCCCATGGTGGCATCAACTAGTAGTTCAGTGAGAGGTAATGGAGAGACATCTTTTGGGTAGGTGCTATTAAAATCCATGTATTCAATGCACTCCCTGATCTGGCCATTCGTCTTTTGTATTGGCACGATATTGGTAAGCCACTTTAAGTATCTAACTTCTTGTATGATTCTGGCTTTACGGAGCTTGCCCACTTTTACTTCTATTTGATTCGTGATGTCCTGTCTTGGCTTTCTTGGGTGTTAATATGTAACGACCCACATTTAATTTAAAGGATAAAAATGTAATTTTACTTCTATAAGGGTAAAACTTTCATTTCACATGTTTAGACATATCATAAAGTGGTTTAGGAACCCTTTAGACAATGTTAGAAGTGTATGACCTAAGTTAGGCCTTGCACTTGTCAAGTTTAGAAGTTATCCTGATTTTACATTTAGGGTAACTTTATGGGTCCACTAGCACCAATTTTGAGAGAATTGGAGGCCATGCTATACCTTTATGGAAATATCTAAGAGTCTACTTTCTACCAAAATAAATGGTATGCAATTACGAGTTTCCTAGAAGAAGTTATGCTAATTCTCCCCCAAGGTATCTATGCTAACAGGCTTGCATATTTGGGACAACTCCCTGGGACCACTGACACCAATCTTGAGTGAACTATGGTATAAGCCACACCTTGTTAAAATGAGCTTTGAGTCTAGTTTCCAACTCAATAAATGGAGATCGATTCTGAATTGTAAAAAGAAAGTTATAAGCGTTTTAGTGTGAGGGGTAAAACTAGGAAAAACCCATTTTATTGATCCAATTTGATCAAACTTATTTAGATTGATCTAATATCAATCCAAGACCTCTTGGGTCTCAGAAAAATGCTTAAAAAGTGTTAGATCGATCCTAGATTGATCCAAATGACCCATAATGCTGTTTTTTGAAGGAAAAGTGATTTCTTTTTATCATAGAGAGTGTGGGAACCCGTAACTCAATCCAAAACCCTATAAATAAGATAAAAAAAACCCTAATAACCTCATTTGCAATAAGAGATAAAGAGTTAGAGTGTTTTAGAGGGTTTGGGAGCTAAGTGTGGGAGTTCTTCCTCCAAATTGGGTAAGTTTCACTCTTAACTCTAGAAATCTTCAAGGTTAACTCATTTTTTTCATAGATCATTATGTTTAATCTAATTTATAATAGTTATATATCATTTTATAGAGAATACAGGAAAGGAAAAAGAGGTTTTTCTCCAAGATCTTCTTGGAAAGTAAGGAAAGAAGCTTGGGTAAGTAGTTATACAAAACTTACTCCATTTTTTTTTTATGTTTTAGGTTCTTAGAAGTTTTGTAATGGTGAAATCTTGATTCTATGAATGTCTTCCCATATGTTTGTGCAGCCTTTTTATTAGGCCCTAGAAACCCAAATACTTGTGGTGATTTGTGATGAGATCTTGTAATATTATGCTAGGATCTTAGAAATCCCCAATTTAAATTGTAAGGAAATTTGGTTTTACACCATATGTACATGTATTTCCTTGAGATGTTGAATCCTATGAGTTTTGAAAGCATGAAGGCTATGAACCTATGAATCTATAGTCTCAATAATAGACATTAATGAATGAAAAGCATGAATGCTAGAATAGATGTGGGCTTATGACAATTTGTGATGGATGCTCTATTGACCTCCTATGCTAGTTCAATAATTCTTACACTCTACATGCTTAATAAAATGATCTTACAGATTTTCCATATTATTCTTATGTTCCTTGGATGTCTTTAGATTTCTCGTGTGAGTCTAATGTCTTCCATTATAAATTCCTTCAAATGTATATTGGCTTATAGTTGATAAAATGTCTCTTAATGCTTCCCTTACTATTTACTTGTTTCTTGGATGTCTTTGATAATACTAATGAATAACTATGACAATAGATTTTCTCTCTATTACTAAGTTAATGAATGTATCATGTAAATAGTATATTTTCTTATGTCATGATCAAAGAGCGTTCATATAGTGATATTAAGGTAAATTGGTCATGAACCAATGAGGAATGAAATGGATATAGAATCAAGAAACATAAAAGAAAATAAGTAAGAATAATGTCAAGATGTAAAGGTCAAGGTTTAAATGTCAAGGTGTAAAGGTTAAGGTGTAAGGGTTAAGATGTAAAAGTCAAGATCTAAAGGTCAAGATCTAAATATCAAGATGAAAAGGTTAAGATGTAAAGGTTAAGATCTAAATGTCAAAGCGTAAAAGTTAAGATGTAATAGTCAAGATGTAAAGGTTAAGATTTAAATGTCAAGATGTAAAGTCAAGACAGGTCAAGGTCCTGTCATTGGGGATAAATATAATGTGAAACTTCATATCAAGGTCCTTCCATTGGGGATAAATACAATGTGCAATATTCTATCAAGGTCAAGTTATGGTCAAGGTCCTACCATTGGAGATAAATACAATGTGCAACTTTTTATCAAGGTCCTGCCATTGGGGACAAATACAATGTGTAACTTTCTATCAAAGTCCTTCAACTAGGAATATAATACATGTCAAAGTGAAGGAAAGTGTAAGAAAAGTATAAAATGAAATAAGAGTGTAAAGAAGTAAATCCAAGTGTATATAAAGTGTAAGGTAAGTGAAAGAAAAAGTGTAAGTAATTTAAGTAGGTGTAAGAAAATGATACCAAGCAATTAAGTATGCATGAGTAAGTGTATGTGACGTTAAAGGTTGCACTATTAAGAATGAAATTGTATCAACGAAGAAAGGAAAGCTTATAAGACACATAAAAATGAGTGAAAATCATGATAAGAAAATAAGAAGATAAGAAATGTTCATAAGAAAGAAATAATGTTAAAGAGAGAAGAAAACAATATAAGGTTCAAAGACAAAGTAAAGTTATAAGTCATGTAAAGGAAGAAAAGCCTCAAAGTAAGGAAATAAAAACACCTAAGTTTCACAATTAAAAAGAAGTTCATAAGTTATATAAGAAATAAAGTTGATACAGGCAAATAAAGAGGATGTTAAGAAACGAATGAAAGCTCATAATCTTTAAAAGAATATAAGTTCCTAAACTATGTAAGAAATATAGAGATAAGTGTTAAATGGCTATTAAAAAGTGATAAGTGAATATTAAGGCAAGGACAATGGAAGCTAATGAGTGATAAGTGAAAACATGATGAATGATAAGTAACCTGTAATGAATGATAAGCAAGAAGGTGAATGATAAGTACTAAGATAACAATAAAATTGTTGAATATAAAAGTAGAATTTTATATGTCTCATTATGTAGATGTGTTATTAGGATTGCTATTAAGAATGATGCATGTCTATCTTAAAATGATTTGTCTATACATATTTGTATTATAAAAGTATAGTATATGCATGAGAAATGAACAAGAATGCTTATTGAGATGTACACTAGATATCTTTACCATGGAAAGACTATGAAACAATGTCATGTATAGGTAAAATCATCCATATTGTCATATATAGATATTGAAAGGATGTCATATATAAATAGAATCATGTGTATTACCATATATAATTCTTACATGATGATCCATGATGATGAATGTATAGATCTTGTGATGACTAATGATGATGTATGCACACTAGCACATGTGTATACATTAGAAAATGGTATGTATTATGTATGGATATATATTTAGTATTTTATATTAAAAGATTTATGCTTTACCCATTCGGTTTCTATAGTAGGTTTCGTATACCTACTTACGAGCTATGGATCTCACCCATCCATATCATTTTTATTACAATGGAGATTTAGTACAAGTGCACTATTTAGAGTACCTTAAGATCGAGAAGAAGACATATGGCGAATGCTTTTCTTTCCTATTAGTTATAGTTCTCTCCAAACTCTATATTTTATATTAAACCTTCATTTTGAAATGTATTTAAATTAAAGTTTGACCTTTGAGACTTGTAGATTTATACTCGAGTTGTAGTAATAGGAGATGGTGATATGATGGTTAGTTGGATTATATATTATGGTTTATTTCTACTGCATTTTTAAGATTATGGTTAAATATAATAGTTTGTGATTTTGTTGCTTATGTTGTTTTAAGGTTAAAGTGAAGTATTCCAAGGAATTCACAGGTTCAAGTAAAAGGCTTAAATTTATAACCAATTTTGTATGGATCCGGTTTAATAGTGATCCAGTTTCATGCCTAAATAAGGTGATGAAATTTGGGGTCATTACACTTATAGGGCAGTATGCAAGCTTTTAGAGATATGTATACCCCACTCGTAGGGCAGTATGCAAGCATTCAGAGATTTGTAAGTTCCACCCTTAGAGATGTGGTCATATGTTGGAGAACCTTATAGATTACTAGTTCGTATATGTTTTGTATGTTAAAGATCCCTTATGGGTTACTATGTATATATAACTAGAAAGGATGTATCCTACTTGTATATGTAATGTTATGATAAATGATATATGATATATGATATAAGTCAAGTGAATAAATGACAGGTGATAAAATAATGACAAATAATAAGTGATATGTAAATAGTAAGACAACAAGAGTGTTAAAGTCTTAAGAAATAATATGTAAGTATCTAAGTTTTGAGAAAAAAAAAATAAAACATAAACCATAAAAGGAAAGACATGTTGCATAAATGATGAGAAGAAGTGATAACAAACTAATGAAAAAAATGAAGAATTGATGAGTAATCTAGCTTAGACACTAGATAACCAAAAATAAAAGACACAAGGAAATTTAAAGTACATCAGGTTTAGTGAATTAGCAATAGTAGACAAAGAAGTATTCACACATTTTCCAATATATATATATATGATACACTGAATTTGTCCCCAAATTCTTATTTAAGGGGGGAGAATGTAATACCCCACACATGTTCACATGTATCTTGCATAGGTGTCACATTTATAATGTACATGCACAATGCATAAGTTTCGTACACACTTAGAACCATTTAAATACACATATACTGATCTACAAATTGGCACAACTTTAAAAAAATACCAATAAAAATGTAGGATGAACTAATGATCAAATTTTATGACAATGGAAAGGTCTTGAAGTCTAGAGTCTAATAGAATAAACGGTGAGCAAATCAGACCTCAAACAAATAAGATATTGGCATTTTAGTGAGAAGGGATCAACAATGTATTGCGAAAGATGAATAGTGTTCTTGTGAAGGATGAACAGTGTCTTCATGATAAACAATGTTTTCGCTATAGTGTCTCGTGAAGAACAGTGTTTTTGCTATAGTGTCTCACAAAAAATAGTGTTTTTGCTATAGTGTTTCTACTATAGTGTTTTTGTTACAGTGTCTCACAATGAACAATGTTTTTACTACAATGTCTCACGATCAACAGTGCTAATGAATAGTGTTTTCACTACAGTGTTTTTACAAAAAATAAGAAAAAAAGATTAAATCATGCGCGACTCTCCTTGGGCTTATAAATTAAATATGTTTCAACCTAAAAAGACTTAGAAAATCCTACAAGAAAGAGGAAGAGAAAAGAGAAGAAAATGCTAGGTTTCAGTATAAGCCTAGGATTTTTCTGAAAAATGAAAGCTTAGGAATGTTTTGCATTCAAAGAGGTAAGAGAATATTAAATTATTATTTTGTTTTGAATTCCTACGTTCTTAGATCTCTAAAACTCCATTTTTTAAGAGATTTAAAAATCATTTTGATCCAATTTTAAATAGTTCTTCACTGGTTTTCAGCGATGTGTTTCCTAATGATCTTCTTGGATTACCTTCAAATAGGGAGATTAAGTTTGTAATTGAGTTAGTGGAAGGCACTAAACCTTTTCTATGGCACCATATTAGATGGGGCCAGCTGAATTAAAATAGCCTAAAGTGCAGTTGCAAGATCTAATTGATAGAGGTTTTTTCTGCCCTACTGTTTCACCATAGGGCACACATGTTTTGTTTATGAAAAAGGATAGAATTATGAGACTTTGTATTTGAAATGTCTCTAAAGTTATCCTAGAGGGGGGTGACTAGGATATTAAATTTATTCTACCATTTCTTGCTAATGTTGGAATTGATTTTAATCTTCTTATATGAGTGTGTGCATCAAGGTGCTTACTCAAGCATTTAAATAAACACGTATCAAGTAA
>JAOXJP010077608.1:0-15087 GCA_025762735.1 Platanus orientalis
AGAAGGGCCTCATTGTTATTTTCTTATCTTTGGGAGTTCAGTTGCAATATGTAACAGGGATTATTACAATTAGTGGTGTGTCAGTTTGTAATTAACAAAATATAGGGTGTCCTTAATGCAGTTTGACTTAATTAAGGATACTGGGCCCCACAGCCTAAAGATAAGAATCCCACAAGGATCCCACACCCCTAGGGTTACTTTGGCTTCTCAAATACTTTATATAAAGAGGTACCCACATTCTGATATAATCTAGTAACTTTTTTAAAAGTGGAAAAACGTAGAGAATTCTAGAGTAAGTGTGGATGCTTTGGAAATCGGGTTAGATCATCATCTTGTGTCTTGTTTAGCTATTGATGTCTTATTCTTAATCTTCCTTAATTAAATCTTAGTATTTCAAATGGTGATCATGAGATAAATAATGTTTATGATCTGTATTTTTATAAAAATTAATAAAAAAATTAAAAATTTTCAAAAAATGGAAACAACACTGCACATGTTTTACATACACTTAATAGGACCTAAACACACATTCAGTGACTTGATATTTTGAGTGTAGTTAACTTTGAATTTTAAGTTTATTAGTGATATTTTGAAACATATAGGTGGGTGAGAAAGTTGGATTAAACATTGAAAGGAAAGAAAAAGACAAAACAAAGTCATGTACTTGATAAGTTTTGAAGCTATCCTAAACAATAGATTTGAAGTAACTTCATAAACAAACTAGTATCAATTCCATGGAAAACATCTTATAAACCATATATCATTAGAAAGATCTATGAGTCTAACTTTCAATGCATTAAACGGATTGTATTTTTTAATTTTCAAGAAGAAGTTATGATAATTTTTCAATTAGGTATCTATGTTGACTAATTTGGTTTAAACCAGTAGATTTAAGATAACTTTAGAGATAAACATTTGTAAATTTTGTCATAATTAGTATGCAAATTACATATCATTGGAAAACTTTAGGAGTCTACTTTCCAATGCAATAAATAACAATCAATTTGAATTGAAAATCATGTTTTTTACTAGATTTTGGGGGCTTTTTCATTAGAGACCTATATAAACACAAAATTAGAGATTATGATTGCTATTTAGGACTATAGAAACATAAAATTTATTGGAGAGGATCTTTTGAAGATTTTTACAAGTTTGAAGATTTTGGAGAAGAAGCTAATAAAAAGATTTAGGATTTTGAGAAAAACTTGAGGAATAAGTTATACAAAACTTAGATTTTTGCTATGTTAGGAGGCAAGTAATCACATAAAGTATACATGATTTTTTTTCTTTGTTAGGATCTTAGAGCTTTGTTTGATAAAAATTGAAGTTTTTGAAGAAATTCCCCATGTTTAATCCCTGTTCTCTTAGAAAAATATTAAAAGTTTAAAAATTTCTATGAATGTTACAAGTAATCACATAAAATATATACAATTTTGTTCTTTATTAGGATCTTATAAATTTGTTTGATAAAAGTTGGAGTTAGTAAAGAGATTCTCCATGTTTCAAACCCTGTTTTTTAATTAATAAATTTTTTTAGGTTATAATTTTACAAGTTTTCTTTATGCACAAACATGTCTTAAATTTAAGAAAATATTACTACTTGCTTAACCATGTTTTGATTATGATTAAAAGAAGATCATTAGTATTTTTCTAAATTTTGTTAAATGATCATTAGGCATATTTGATTCTCTGCAAGCATAAGTACTAACTATGATTAACCATGATTTTTAAAGAAGAAACATCCTTAGTTTATGCTTAGATTGAGTCAAGAAATTCCACATTTTTTTATGCTTCAACCATGAGTTTAATATGAAATTTTATGAAAATAATATTATGAGTTTGAAAATAACACAAGAGTTTTGAAAAGTTTAAGTTTGATTAGAAAATAGTCATGAATTAATGCATATAATGTTAGATTGTGAAATATGCCATGCTTGGTTATGTAAATTTTTGTTTGAAACCTTCATTAACTTTAGTTTATAAGTTGTGCAACATGACAAATTTGATTTATGTTAGGGTATAAGTATGGGTGTGCATGGGCCTAGGCTAGCCCGAACCTAACCTAGTATGGCCTAACATTTAGCCCAAAAAAGCTTGGCCCAAGCTAGGCCTAACAAGGCCTGAGCTTGGCCCAAGGCCTAAAACTTTTTAAAGGGTTGGGCTTGGGCTTACCTCAGCCAGGCCCGAGGCCTGAACTTGTCTTCATATAATATATATTTGTATGTATTATATACAACTTGCTAAGGGACTATTTGGTAGCCACCTATAACGGAATCATTTCATTTCAAATTTCTAAGGCATTTATAGCCATAAAGTAATGGTTCAAAATGAACTCATTTCATTCAGATTTATACTTTTTTTTATGAATTCATTTAGATTTATACTTGATAGCATATATCATTTCATTTTATAGAAAACCTAAGATGACTTCATTTCTAATTTTAGTTAGCAATTAGTAAAAATCTGAATGAGTTCATTTTAAACCATTACTTCATGGCTACAAGTACATTCAAAATTTGAAATGAAATGATTACATTACAGGTGGCTACCAAATAGGCAATATGTCTTTTCAAATTATTAATAATTCATAGCTCAATTTGTAAATTATTATTATTATTTTTTTTGCAAAAGGTCTTGTGTTCAATTCTTAGTGAGATAAATGATTTGTTATAGTAAATAATTCTTAGAATATAAACTATATAATTTTCTAAGCTTTTAAAAGCTAATAAGATCTTATAGCTTAATTGGTAATGTATTATTATATCATTTAGTTGGTCTCGAGTTCAAACCTTAACCTTATCATTTATGTTTTGTGAAATTCATGGGCCGGCCCGAGGCCCGATGAAACCCATAGGGCCGGGTTTGGGCTTAAATATTAAAAAAAATCTAGGCCCGAGCCCGATGCTTAATATGGTGGACCTAAGTCAGGCCTACCATGGCCCAACCCAAACCCAACCTATGCCCACCCCTAGGTATAAGGTTATTGCTATAAGTAAGATTAGGCATGTGATAATTTTTTATTAAATGTAAGTTCAATTTGGAGAATTATTATAATTTGTATTTTAAAGATGAGTAAGAAATTATATGATTCATGTGAATTATGAATGATTTGGAGACCATAATAGTTATATTTGAAGAAGTTAGTGATTATGTCATTCGAAGACCTATTACAGTTTATTGTTTCGGAGATCCCTTGTAGATTATATGTTTTGGAGACCTTAGTTGTTAAAAGGATGGACACCTATAGTGGTTATACTATTCGGATACTTACTTGGAGGTTTTGTATTTGAAATAAATTATTTGGAGACCTACTTGGAGGTTTTGTATATGAAACTATACTATTTGGAGACCAATTAAGAGGTTTTGTATATGAGACTATTATTCGGAGACCTATTTATAGGTTTTATATGTGAGAACTTAAAAATCTTATGTGGTAGAAGTTTGATAACCTAGAAGTATTTTTATTGTTAAGAAATAAATTGAAGGTTCTAGATGAGTTGAATAAGAGAATTTTTAGATGATTGTATTAGGAGACCATTAGATAGTTATGATTAAGTGAACATTAGTCTTTCGAAGATCCTACAAGGATTACATATGAAAGAAGTGTTCGAACTTTAGAAATTTAATGAGTAAGTTCTGTATAACAAGGATATATTTTTTTGTGATAAATATAAGTATAAAGTTTTGTTTGTATAAGTAAAAGCATCAGATAAGTATAAAGATAAGTAAGATGAGTTTTGATTTTAGAGTCTTTACATAAATCGAGATTTGAAATATGCATAAAAGAGTTTTGAACATATTTTAGAAATCTCAGTTCAATTATATTTTAGTAAAGTTTTTAAAAATATTCATGCTAAGTCTTGATTTATATTCTGTTGTAGCTTTTATGTTATAACATATGAGTTATGAACTTATCCATCCATAATATTTTTCAGATTAATGTATTATTAGTTGGTGACGCCATGGAGTTGATGATGGCATGATGGGCATAAAGACTTATTAGCGGATTGATTTGATATTCAGTTTTCAGACATTTAATATTAGTTTAGTTTGTTATTTTCAATTATTTGTTTAGACATCTTTTATTTTCAATTTATGTTTATGCCCCCATATAATGGAATGTGCCTAGTTAATGATACATGATAATGGATTCAAATTTCAATATGAAGAGTTTATTAAAAGGATTAAAGTTATTTGAAATGATTTTATTATAAATGGTTATATTCCTTCATTATGATGTTATTATTTAGAAGTTAGATTTCATTGCACATTGTAGTGGCTTTAGTTAGAAGTTTATATTCCACTGCGTTTTTAATTATAATGAATGATCTAAGTAAATGCAAAGATTTAATTGAAAGAAGAGAAAAAAATATAAGGACCCTTTGATATTATTCCGCTGCGAAGGATCTCTACTAGGAGAAAGTTAAGAAGAGTGTTAAGAAATTAACACCTTGGAGTCTCGTCTAGGGATGAGATTTCGGGGTGTTACACCTTTAATCTATACAAGAATCAAACAAACAAATAACGAGTTAGGTGACTTACTGATGTAAGACAGTTTGGAATAACTAGGATAACTGATGTTTGATGGTTTAGGGATAGCTAGGTTGTCGTGTGTAAGGCTTAATTTGGAATGGATAAAGTAAATAAATGGAACAGGAATGATGACTTGTGTAGGTTGAATCTCTCAACCTATATGTAAAGGAAGAAATCTCACCTCCTCAAAGAAGACATCTTACCTTCTTAAGAGTAGAGAGTTTTCTATATATATATTAAAGATGACTTGTGTAAGACAGTTTGGAATAATTAAGATAACTAATGTTCCACCAAGTTTTCCCACATGTCCAAGTGGATAGCGATGAGCAAGTAAATAATTAATAACTATGTAATACAATGAACATGTAAGAACTAAAACAGCACAATTGCACATAAGACACAATTTATAGTGGTTTGGCAAGGGTGCCTACATTCACTATTGAAAGCTCTTCATAGATTCATGATATTATAGGAGAAAATTAATAAGAAAAACCTATACAAATGTTTGGTGACTTCGGCAAACTTGGTGTCTTCCCTCAATGACTCTGGCGAGGGCTAAAGAATGCCTCCAATGACTTTGATGAAGGCACATCAATATTAGAAAGTATTGTGAATTGAGAAATAAATTTCTCATTAATCCATGCCTCTTATATAGGCAGCTATTACTATGAGGATCATTTAGTAACAAAGAGAGAATCCCCTCGAAATAAAATGCCTTTTAAATATGCAAATTTAACTATTTATTTTGACAGAGTTAATGGCTACTTAATTAGCAAATATTACTATGCGATTAAGAAGTTTAACTTATCCATTTAAGATGTAAAATATGATTTTTCAAGGAATATCAATAGATTAATTAAACTAAAACTGCTTAGAAATAATGTAACACCCCGCATCCATTTTGGTAAAGCCTCTATTTGGACTCAAAACCACTTGTATAAACTTGAGATCTTTATATCTTAACCTAGAGGGTCAACTTTAACACTGTAGAAGCCTAATCATGGGTTAGGAACAATTGAAAGACCTTGGAATGAAGTGGTTTGGACATTGGAGACCAAAACCATAATTTTCAAAATCTGACCTTGGTAACCAATCACCGATGCTGTGATCAATCACCATGTGATTGATCCCCAAAGCCATGATCAATCACCATGTGATAAGTTGGTGACTGATCACCGAAAAAAAAATAACCAATTCAGTAAAAGCCCGAATGGCATGTACCATGGCTTGGACCGATCACCACAGTCCCAGAATGTTATTGAGATTCATGTCAAGCACAATTTTGCTTCAAAATTGTATGGACCCACCTGGGACGAATCAAATTCATTTATATACCTTATTTAGGTGTAAATGACCATAGATTAGGGGAGAAATAAAAGAGGAGAGAATTTTAGGAGAATTGAGAAAAATGAGAAGAGCTTTCTCTCTAAGGAGCAAGGTAAACCACAAATCCCTAGATCTAGTCCATAACAAATAAGATTTGTGGAATTTGATTCTAGAATGGTGTTCTTCTGTGGATGGTGGTCTAATCTATGTAAAATTTGCAAAGATTGAGGATTGTTAGAAAGTTGAATCTAAAGTTTTTGTAGAAGAGAAATTTGAAAGTAAGTTCTCATGCAAACTCGTCTATTCTTCCTTCATAATTATATGTAGTTCCTTATTTGTTGACAAAATTCTCACGGTTAAAGATATGGTGGTTGGAATTTATGAGTTGTTATCCTCAAGTTGAATGAATACTTCATTGATTATAAGTACTTTGGAAAACCTATGCAAGTTGAGCACTATCTCCATCAAATATGATCAAATCCTTCAATAAATTCATGGTTATTTATTGAGTCTCTAATGTGAATTTCCATAATTAAATCTATATATTGTTGGATCTCATGTTACTCTCTATTTATTAATCAATGGAATTTTCCTTTGAAATTCACATGTTAAATATGCAATTAACATAGATCTAAGCTTGAATCGATAAGAATCCCCACAAAATTAACTATTATGTAATTAACATGTCATTGACTCACAGACTTTGACCTCCACATTGAATTACTTATTTGGCCACTGATTTTTATTTGAGTTTTAGCATCAAACTTTGAATTGTGAAATTAGAACTTCATATTCAAATTTAGAACTCTACCTTAGACCATCAACTTTAGTTCAACATCTGATTATTATACAGTCTTATACTAGCATGCTTGCACTTATTTTTGTATCTCTGTTTAGCTCTGTATTGACTTTGGACCTGCTAGTACTTAGGATTTTATTTTTGTTTTATATTATCTATAGTCAATTAGATTGCTTGCAGGTTGTGACTAACTTAGCCGTGTTATTTTTGAGACTGACTGTGTTTGTAGACACTTCTCCTTTAGAGGCTCATTGTAGCAACATCTAGCCCCTCATTTATTTTTCATATGTAATTAGTGATTATACATTTGTGGGCATCAGGAAAAAGGACAGGATTGCACCTCTCTTGTTCCTTTGGGTGTTACTCGGCTCCTGCCCCCACTTTGCTGGCTGTGACATCTCTAGTATCACTTGGTGTTTAGTTAAGAAAAATGATGATTTATTAGGGGGTGTGATCATATAGCTGGCTAATGCCAAACTTTTTGGGAGTCACTACTAACTCGGGTTTTACTGATGGAGTTTGACATCGTCTCCCTTTGTACGAGAAGGAAAGTCTAAACCCTAAGGTCTAGTGGGTTAACTTCTAAACTGGTCTAGTTCTCTAAATGGTAGGGTAAACTATTTTATTGTGGTTGGGGAAGGTGTTAGGCACCCCAACCACCCACCTTTTTAGGTGACTTCTCGTAGTATGTATACCATAGGTTGTCATATAGATGTGTGCCTGTTAGATGTAGAGTTATTAGTCTGGACCCCCTGTTGTGTGATCACTATAGTTGCACTTGAGACATAGTTTCAAGATGCTTACATATATAATCTTGTCTAGTTTGGATTCTTAGGATTTTGTCAGGATCAAACAACATGTAGTTCTGGGGGTTTGTGTGTGTGCGAGTCTCAGCAACCAATCATGCTTGACTTTGAGAGTGAATAGGGTCTGATTTATTTTAGTTCATTCATATACTTACAGAGTACTCCTTGCTGCTAAAACATGTAATCAAGTTAATAAAATGAGGGTCGAGACTATGTCATACAAATGTAGATGTATTTTAAAAAACATGATTAGGCTATATCCAAGTCCTAAGGTCTTTGGATTGTGAACCACTGTGACATGATCCTAGAATTAATTAGGCATAGATCACAAAAGATTAGGATGGACTAAAAATTAGTGACTAGGTAAGGTTACACAACCTGACCATGCTGATGTAACAACCACGACACTAACGTTATCCCCTAGGTAAGATTCAAGTGCTGGATAGACTAGGGACCTATAAGTGTATGGTTTAACCTACTAGGGTTGGTTTTGCAATCGGAAGAGATACTTACAGTGGTGGGTCCTCCAGGCCATGAACATGTATGAAATATATATATATATATATAAATAAATGAAAACATGATAGAGAAGCATACGACTATATGAAATGAAATAACCATAATCATAACATAAAAAGATTGATAAATAGAAAATAAAGAATGAAGCTAAGCTGGAAATAAAAAAGGCCTAAAATTGGTTTCAACACCTCAGTTTTACTGTAAAATGCCTGAATTTTAATCAGATTAAAATTCAGGCATCAATTCTGGATAGTCCGCATATAAATGACCATATCTCTCTCCACAAAAATCATAATTGAGTGTGATTTGTTGAGTTGAAAAACTAAAAGAGAGACCTTTCCAATGGCATATAATGTATAGGGGATGAGTCCAACGTCTGAATATGAAAAAGGCCTGAACTTTAACAAGTAAAATTCAGGCGTCAGTTATGGATAGTACGTACTTAAATGGGCATATATCCCTCCACAAAATTCATAATTGAGTATGTTTTGTTGGATTGGAAAGATGTGAGAGAGACCTTTCCAATGGAATATAATTTTCAGGGGTTAAGACCAATGCTTGAATGTGAAAAATGCCTAAACTTTGAGCTAGACGTTTGAATTTTAACAGGTAAAATTTAGGTGCTAGATCTGAACAATCTACACTAGAGTAACTATATCTCTCTCCACAAAACTCATAATTAAGTGTGGTTTGTTGGGTTGAAAAGCTGAACAAGAGAACTTTCCAATGGAATATAATTTTTAGGGGTTAAGTCCAATGCTTGAATGTGAAAAAGTGTTGAAATTTCTAATGCCTGAATTTTAAAGGGTAAAATTCAGGTGTTTATGATTCCAACAACCTGAATTCTAATCTGTTTGGACATTCTATAGAGGTCCAAAAATTATAGGGATTTATAGGGATGTAGGGGATCATCTTGGGAACTTAACATAAAAATTTCAAAGCTTAATTTGAACTTAAAAAACTATAAAAAAATCCTACACTGCATGTAGGTCAAGAAAAAAAACTGAAAAACAGAATTTAAGTTTGACTTAGGGGGACCAATCCTAGACCTAAAAGTGTTATATAAATTATGAAATTTTAACCATAAGTAGGCCACCCATCCAGGGGCCTATTGTAAAATTTTTGGAACAAATTGATCTCTAAAGAAAAAATGAAATATCCAACAATGAACTATGATAGAAATAGGTCTTGCAGAGACAATGTTTGTCTCCACTATATAGCACTCTTTAAGAGG
The DNA here is from genome assembly GCA_025762735.1 of Platanus orientalis. Taxonomy (NCBI): domain Eukaryota; kingdom Viridiplantae; phylum Streptophyta; class Magnoliopsida; order Proteales; family Platanaceae; genus Platanus; species Platanus orientalis. Next base: position 9,218 of record JAOXJP010077608.1, read on the forward strand.
CATTAATGGAGATGACATGGCTCATTTCAGCAGTGCATAAATATGGTAACAACATGAAAATTTAATCTAACCTAAACAGGGAAGAAGAAATAGGAAAAAATGTTTCATTTCCAAGGGTTAGTGCCAACTTTCCTCCCTTTTTCTCTCACTTTCCTTTCTTTTCTCTCCCAATTTTTTGTCCTCTCTTTAGATGAAATTAGCTCTATTATTTGGGGTTTGGGATGTGTTTGGATGGGTGGGATCAGATCTTAGGTCATAGGGAGATCAAGGACTAAGAATTGATAATTATTGTCAAAGGGTTGAACCCCAATGGTTGGTTGCAACCAATTGCTAGGATTAGATGAGTGGTAATTAAGTAAAGTAATCAAGGATTGCGATTGATTTGGTTTTCTTCATGTGGATTGGATCCATGTGACATTAGATGGGCCAATGAGAGGTGGCCATTTGGTAGGGTTGATGCAGTACCGACTTGTATTAATAATATAATAATTTGGGAAAAGATTTGGATTAATGATGCAATAATTTGGGAAAAAATTTGGATTAATGGTATAATAAATCTAGGTTCTTATGAAAAAATGGTCCACATCCATTTTTTAGTTTTTTTACTTGTTGTTCTTGCGAACACATCGATCAATCAGATTTGCAATCCGATATCCGCAAACTATCAAAAATCTAATTTTTGTCAAATCTAGAAAAAACTTAATTAAACTTTAAAAAGGGTAAGATGGTAAAATTAACTATCGAGTCTTCATGTAATATGTGCGGGTTTGATTACTAGAGGTGCTACCACAAATGGCAAGTTAATTAGATATGAATACAGGGAGAAACATGAAAAGCTATCCTTTTAGAGAAAATTGGATTCACATAAAACCCAGTTAGGTGTTTGCTTGATTTTTCTTTTTGGCTCTCTAACCTTTGTTGGTTGCAAATAGACAGTGGTTTTTAGGTTTCCTAGACATTCCAATTGTAATGGCGTGGTCAAATTTAGATTACAGAATGAGTTAGATGGAAAATCATGATGCAATAACCAAGGAAATGTTATATCTTAGATATGATTGAGATTATGACTAGGTGGAATTCATTATGGAAAATTGGTGGCTCACAGAGTATTGGAGTCTTGAGAGTCTTGGAGGAATGGAGACTAACAATTCAAAATTTGGATCCTTGGGTAATCTTCAGGAGCCTTTGGAAGGTGGGTCACTTAATGAAATGAACAACCCTAATTTGTAAAAAATAAGGAATTGAGCTAGCATGGGTTTGTATTGACTCCCTCTGGGAGACGGTCTTTTGAGGGCAGGGGAAAACTTAAGAAAATGGGTCTGACCTTGCAAATTTTAGGTCCCAGTGGAATTCTCGAGAGTTCACTCAGTGCCAAAGCAAGTTGAGGGTGTTTTAACCTGATTGAGAGAGAATGCAGTGATTAAGGCTTGTCGAGTCTTCTAATGACATGGTCCAGGGAGATAATCTTTAGTGGGTATTGGAGTAGCTAAGAGATGGCCACTGACTATTTTGAATTCGGATGTCAGGAGAACTTTTGATAGCTTACTAAAAGCCAAAAACAAACCAAAATATCTTAATTTTTGAGAGAATTGAGACATAAGCAGTTGTTAGGTTTGATGTGTACCTGTTTCGAGGATAGTTCTTTAGAGATATTTATAATTGGAGGGTGTAGGATCTGATTTGGTATCATTTGGGTCACAGGAGAAGCTTTGGGAGTTTAAAGAGAGTCCAAATAAGCTGTTTTAAGAGTAAAAAGGCAAAATTGTAATTTCTCTACTTGAGATGCTTCGTTGTGAGAAGGATTATGAAGGCTAGAGAGTTTTGAAGGAATTGGGGTTAGTAGTATGGAGTTTGGACCCTTTAGTCTTATCGATGTTTCTCAAAGAGTTAAGGTTTGACTGTAAAGGGTGTATTTGGCTGATCTTTGAGATGACAAGATGTAAGTGATGCTTTTTGCGACCGAAAATATCTGAGAAAGAATTCACAGGGGATGTATAACTTCCTAGAGTCCTAACTTGATCTCCCTAAACCAGGGTTGCCTAAAGTTTAATCCTAAACATTGCTTTAATGACCTTACTCAATCCATTAGATGACCCGAGTCAAAATTTTTGGTTGCTGACAGATGCCCTTCTTTGGTATGTGTGGTTCTACCATGTATAGCAAAGAAAAGGAATATCTTAATTTTGACTTGAACAAGATAATACCCATTTCTTACATGTAAGTCATGGATACTAGGCAGGTGGTTTTGAAAATACAAAGCAGTTTTGGTTGAGAAAATTTGGGTGGCTAAAATTTGTTTCCAATCCCGTGGATTAGGGGTTTTGAAAATGTTTTGTTTTGAAATTCCTTCTTGAATTAAGAGTCAACTTGTTCGGTATTTTGTAAATAGTTTGAGGAAAATTTTGATTTTTCTTTTGAAATGGGGTATCAACCAATTGAGAAACTCTTTCTTTTGAAAATGAGGTTCATCCATGAGTTCTATGCAAGCTAGTGGTTTCTTCTCTAACCTCAAGGGTGTTACTATTAGTATATGTTCTGCATCAAAGGACATGTAAGTCATCGACATAGGGTGTAACTACTTGAAAACATTACGGAAAAAATGGTTATACAAAAGCTTGAAAATCATACAAACAATATAAAGTCTACGAACATGACAAAGTTAGTGAAATATCACAAACTATATGAAAATGATCAAACATTTAGTTGCTTTAGAAATTGTTGAGTATGTCTTATGTTTAGTCAGAATTGATTGTTATGTAATGAGTGTAGATGATTTGAGAGAATATGCTAAAAATGTTGATGAAAATAGAGAATTTGTTAGTGATGTTAGCTGCTGGTTATATGTCGCATTACCTCCCTTTTAATGAACCCGTAAATGAGTGTGCTTTGTTGTTTCATGTGAGTCTTATTGGTGATTAGAATATTGTATGATGATGTGCACATTGGAGGTCAGAGGGGTTCGGATTCCCTCGCCTACCCATGGTTCTAAGCCACACTTTGGTGCGATTGCCAATGCATGAGGGCTGCTAACTTCGGGGTTAGGCTTTATTGGGAGTCACCACTAACTCGAGATTAACCGATGGAGTTGGACATCAGTTCTCCCCTTTAAGGGGAAGGAGAGAAGTGTAGACCCGTAGGTTTAGGGGTTTAACTTCTAAAAATGGTATGAGTTCTTGAGATAAAGGGTAAGTTGTTTAGTTGTATTTGGGGAAGGTGTTAAGCACCCCAAATACCCACTTTTTAGGGTAGATTGTCTCATTCATACATGCTCTAAGTTAAGTTGAAGTCCTTGCTTGTGAAACAGGGGAGATGTTGGTTTTTGCAATTTTCTCAGGCTTAACACTTGAATTTTCTTCGAACGCATGAATTTTCAAAACACCTGAATTTAATTCAAGGAAAATTTAGGTGTTGGCTTCTAAAAAATTCAAAAACTTGCCTTTTAGTGTAGTTCATTAATCAATAGGAGAAAGTCCTTGAGTTTATGACTTTTAAAAGGATGATGGACTCCTCTAAAGTGTTCATACAATTATTTCAAGGTTGAGATTAACCCTAATGCAAAGAATGGGAAGATAGAGAAGTTTGTATTTTTTATTGTGTTTCAGGCTTAATGCCTAAATTTTATCCCAATACCTTAATTTTCAATGCTTGAATTTAATTCAGGGTGAAATTTTGGCTTTGAAGGTTGAATTGGTCAACACTTTAACTTAATTTGTTTGGATATTTCTATGGGTCTTAAGGCTGTGAGGCCCTGTAGAAGGGTAGAGGAAGTTCTCTATGGTTGGACTGCACAACCCTAGGAGTTGAGACTGTCATAGGGGAAGAGATATGACCCCCCAAAGAGGGCAATATGGTAATCTTACATAGTCCTAATGCCTGATTTTCTAAGCGTTAAGTGTTGATTGGATCAATAACTAAACTTGGATTTTCTAAGTGCTTATGTGGGTCCTAGTGTTGTGGGACCCTTGCAAAAGAATATAGGGTGTTCTTTAGGGTTAGAATACATAACCACTGGAGGTCGGACCCTCATGGTTGTGAAGATTTTCCCATAGAAAAGGGCAATATGGTCATGTTGTACAGGCCTAACGCCTGAATTTTATGTCCACCACTTGAATTTCCAACGCCTGAATTTTAATTCAGGGAAATTCGAGCATTAGTTGTTGTGTGTTAGCAACTTGTCTTAGGTTTTGGGTTCTTTGTGTGGGTCCCAGGGATGAGAAACATTCCTGGATAGGGGTGGACCCCTCTTATGATCCATGGCCTAAACCCTAGGTCTTCCATTCGGTCTTCACATTTTCCAAAAAGTGGTTTTCATTCAGAAGCCTGATGCCTGAAATTCCTCCCAACACTTGAATTTCCCTCTAATGCTTGAAATAAATTCAAGCGTTGGGAAAGGGAAATCATGGCCCATAAAGGTGCATAAGCACAGGGGGGAACTCTAGACAACCATTTTGGATTGTACATAATCTCAGGAAGAATCAGGGTTCATTGGGGTGGGTCCCAGATCCCAACGCCTGAGTTTTTCCTTCACACCTGTTTGTTTAACGCTTGAATTTTATGTGCATAAAATTCAGGCATTAGGTAGTAAGAAATCTGGTGGTAGGATTTATCGGATTTTGAACCCCTTAGGCATATTGAAAAATTCTAAAATTCCTACCAGATGCATATACATACTATAAGAACAACATATCAAAATATGGGCTCAAGAACATGTCTACAAAATTCTATAAAAAATAAAAAAAATTATTCATAAAGTTAAGTCACAAAAGAACATAATTTTTGGGTTTGTTTGGGGGACCATCTTGGGGTGCAAACAAGCTTGAAAATTTTTTAAATTTTTACCATAGGTTGGTATCCCTCTTGGGAACCTACCATTAAAATTTGAGTTCATTCTGAGCTTTACAAAAATTATAAAACATCGGAGAGTAGAGATAGGTAAAAAATAAAGACCAATGGAGACAATTTTGTCTCCATTGTGTAACCCGAATTGAAGCAACCTTATGACATAAAATTGAGAAACGTAATAACATCTAAATGGTGCTAAATGAACTATAGAATTGAGCTTAGGCAAGGTTAGAACCTTACCTAGAGTTGGCTAAGGGTTAGGGTTAGGGCTTGAGCTCCAATTCCTCTTCTTTTTCTTTTTTTGTTCAAATAACCAGCCCTAATGTGCATGAATTTGGGGCTATTTATAGCCCCAAATTGGTTGAGCCAAGGGTTGGGATTGGTTCATGGGATCAAAGGATCAAAGGCTAGGGTTAATTTGGTTTATTTCATAAGGATTGGTGACAAAGACCAATAAGAGACAAGCTTGGGAGCCATTGTTGGAAATATGGGTCTTGACAAAGCCATTCACATAAAATATATGGATGATTATTTAATAATAACTATTTATTCTATTATCACATGTATTTGTTCCTTAATATGAGTAATTATTTGATCTCGTGAGATGAGATAGGTGATCCTCAGGTAACATAATAGGATGTCAGACACATTGGAATGTGTGGAGAGTTCTGATAATCCAGTTCTTGTAGACCTAAAAGTTTATAGCTATGGGTGATGTTGGACACATCACTTATAGGGCTACTATATATAGAGCTGCCATATGATGAAGTGATGTAATCTCAGTCACTGAAGTGTGACTCTAACCTTGCATGTAGGTGCATTATATAAATGCATTGAAGGGATCTATTATGAACACACTTGGTAAAATATCACTATCAAGATAAGTGTTGTTCATATTAACAGACTTGTCATTAGACTTGAGAGGTTTGTACTTCTCTAAGTTATTGTGTTAGTTATTTTGAGCTACCAACCAGTGATGCCTAATTGGAGGCTATTTCATGGGTAATTTGGATAATTTACATGACACT
>JAOXJP010077628.1:3098-15087 GCA_025762735.1 Platanus orientalis
TCTAGCTTTGCCCCCCCCCCCCAATGAGAAAATCCTGCTCTGCCTTTGGTAGTATTCCCTATATGAATCTGTTGGTTCTCACGGATTATGTGCAAATGAATTTTGTGAAACCCATGAAAACAGCATAAGTGGGGCTGACACATCAGCACTGAAAAGTGATTTACATTTTTTGGGGGGTGCTTATCACTTTTTGGCGCTGATGTGCTTCACCTTGGTGCCGTTTTCACGGTTCTCATGAAATTCATTTTCACATAATAATTTCCGCAGTGAGGTGTGTGGGGGTCTCTCTCCCTCTCTCTCCATATATTTATATATATATATATATATATATATATATATATATATTTATTAGAAGATGCTTCTGTAGTGTCTATCATAAACTGACAGTGTTTTGAGTAAAATTGTCCAAAAAAGTGTCCAGTTGAAAAAGTAGGTGGCCGAAAAGACACATCAAATTCAAAACACATCATGTGTCAATCAATGGCATGTCTATAGAGGTCTGTGTCAACATGACAATCCTTCTTATTAACAAATTACTCTTCCAATGTTTAGAACATGACATGGGTGTCTCACATACGGTGGTTTTGCTCTGTATTTTTGTAAATATATTTATTTTTCACTGAGTTAGGTACGTGAACTACCAACAACACATACGCACCAGCCACCAAGACCTCTACTAGGGTAGCAATTCGTGTTGGCGGGTCAGGTTTGTGTCATGTTGAGATAAGGGTATATGACTATATAACTCAATCCGAATCCATCCCATTTATTAATCTTGTCGAAGCAAATCGACCTGCTTTGACCCAAAACATGTTTACAATAAACCTTAACCTGCATATTTCGTGCATATTTCGTGTCGGGTTTTTACGGATTAGATTCGTGTTGTGTTAAGGGTATACAACTATATGGGTCTATCAAAACTTGACCCAGACTATATGGGTCTATCCAAACTTGATCCATTTATTGTTAGTGTCAAAACAGATCAACCCGACTTGACTTGAAATACATTTACAATCAACCCAAACCCGCTTATTTCGTGTTGGGTTCGCATCAGGTTCAAGGGTCGTATCAAACATTGCCACCGCTAACCTCAACAACTCAGAAGCATGGTTGCCCATCAAGAATATCTATCATGGTTCTCCTTTACGTGGAGGTTAGGTAGTACAGTCATATAGTCGTAGCTAAGATACAATTATATAATAAACTTAAGATACTTGTGTCTAAAAATTGATTTAATTATGATTTGTTTATCTTGGTTCCGTAGCTTTAATTGGTTAGACTGTTGGTCTTATGAGCCAAGATGAAGGTATTCAACTTTAGGGTTGTAAGAGAGACGGTTAATTGCTTTATACTTATCCAGAAAAAAAAATGATCATTGATGAATAAATGTACGTGAGTCTGTGAGACATCCAAAAAAATGCTCCTTCTTTTTAGGAGAGAAAGAGAAAGAGATAAATAATGTTTGGTAGCCATGCAATTTGCTACATATTGTCTTCTTCCTTCCCTTAATTTTCTTCTTGTTTCCTATTTTTTAATTAAAATTTTACTCTTCAATAGAGGATTTTCTTTAGACACTCCTTATCGTCTCTATTTTCTTTATCATTTCATATTACAATCTCTCCTCTCTTCTTCGTACTTTCTCTCTAATGTTTCATCTCAATCTTCTCTCCTCGTACTAGGTTGGCTCGGGTATAAGTAAGAGCTCGGCACTACGAATCAACACAGATGACAAACCCAATCGTAACTTGGAACATGAACTTGGGTCAACATGATCTACCTTGTGAAACATGGAAGCAAATAAAATAAGCATTTAAACTACTTACGGATACGTCCTGATATCCTTGTTGAAGATCCTGCTGAGAATCCAAGCCCAATATTTTAGTCAAATTAATATGGAAACACCCAACCTCCATCCTGAGGTATGCAAATGATTACACAACAATTGCTATGCTAATTTCAGTTGTAAAAAAAGAATTTGACCGAGGTATCGGAGGGGCATTGGCTGGCACCACACTGGTGATCTTCTCTTTACTTTTTTTGTTTGCATAGGTATTTACGTGAAAGTTCTATCGTTCAACCATCCAATGAGCGCTTTTTATGTGTCATCAGTTGGCACCGTTTATGGGAATACAATTTATTCTTTTACAACAAAGGTTGTATGGTAGAACTAGATCTGTGGATGCCTAGTGGAGTACTGCCCCCACCCAGGAACATAAATGAAAACGCCCAATATCTCTAACTTATCTATTCTCACGAGCTTTAACCCTCAGATTTGACAAACAGTACCTAAGCAGGAGATTTTCTCGACGGTCATTCGTCGTCCCTAGCTAGATGTTCTGCGAGCAAGGTAGAAACCCAAGAATCTTCTCTAAGCAACGTGCACGAGTAGAGTTCGAGTCTTTTCTGCAAGCAAGTGCATCTTAATGCAATCATCAAGTTTCAATCCTTCTCCGCTAATCCTGGTTCAAAAGTCGACGATTTTGCTTCGATGAATGGAAGCTTGCTCCCATGCACCAATTTTTTGGGTCACTCTTTCAAGTCTGGCAACAAGTTAGTCTTCTCGAGAAGTCCCTGATCCTTGTCGCTAGCGGTCAACCAGAGCTTAGAGAAAGCTATTGTGTCAGTCGATGCGGAGTCGCCAAAGAAGATAGCTGATACATTTGGCTGGAGAGCTTTGGTTTACAAAGACGTTACAAACTGACGTGGCATCACCCAACTATAGATGACGTGTAATTCCAACCATCAAGGAAAGTCAAAACAAGACACGTTGACTTGTTGCAAGCAGAATCCACTGACTCACCGAGAGCAGCACTTACTGACTTGCTCGCTACAACAACATCTAAGGAAAACAAAGCAACTGGCCACGATATGGGCCAAAAGTCATAAGATGACTCAACTCTTAAGGGGGACGACTGACCCGAGGTGACCAAGAGTCATAAGATGACTCAACCCTTAAGGGAGACGACTGATTCAAGGCGACTGAAAGTCACAAGATGACTCAACCCCTAAGGGAGATGATTGATCCAAGACGACCGAGAGTCACAAGATGACTTAACCCCTAAGGGGGATGACTGGTCCAAGGTAGTCAAGAGTCACAAAATGACTCAACCCTTAAGGGGGACGACTGATCCGAGATGGCCGAGAATCACTAGATGACTCAACCCCTAAGGGAGATGATTGACTCGAGATGACTGAGAGTCACAAGATGACTAAACCCTTAAGGGGGACGACTAGCCTAAGGAAGCGACTCACCCCAAAACAGGGAACAACTACAAGCAGACTAACAAATACAATGGATGAAGATGAAATTTTTCTACAAGGGCGTATATACAATAACCCTTGTAAAAAAAGAAGGAAAAAAAGATGAAAAGTAATCTAAAAATACCAATAGGTGTCAATGGCTCTTTTGTGAAGAGCCCTAATTCATATTTCCTTCGACAAGTTAGTACTTGACTTGGGAATGTGGGGTAATTGATGAGCCACTCAATATACTAGGTCGGCTTGGCCACAAGTAAGAGCTTGGCACTAGGAGTTGGCCTACGATGGCAGACCCAACCGTAACTTAGGACATGAACTTGGGTTGACATGATCTACATTTTGAAACATGGAAGTAGATAAAGTAAGTCTTTAAGCTAATTATGGATATGTCCTGATATTCTTGTTAAAGATCTCGTCGGGAATCCAATCTCAATATCTTAGCTAAACTAATATGGAAACACAATATTCGTCCCAACAAATGATTTGGAGGAAATATCCCTGGTCAGGTGCTCCTGTCACTCTATATAAAGATACTCAGCTTCCATCTTAAGGTATGCAAATAATTACATAACAATTGCTATGCTAATTTCGACTATAAAAAAATAATTTGACCGAGGCATTAGAGGGGCATTGGCTGGCAACACACCGGTGACATTCCCTTCACTTTTTTTGTCTCTGCAAATATTCATGGGACAACTTTGCCATCCAACCATCTGATGAACGCTTTTTATGCATCATCAGTTGTAAAATCCGATAAAGTTATACAAGATGTTTACTATACTAGTCTTTGCTTTGTAAAATGTTTTTCAGAAAAAGAAAAAGAAAAAGAGGTTAACACTCACAACTGAGTATCTCTAAACTGAGTTAATCCGATCTAAGCCAACCCGAGTCAAATCCCAATAGAGTTAGGGGTTGAGACTTATAGCCTCAGTTGACCAATTGGTACACTCAAGTTGGGTTGGGTCGGTTGTTCAATTCTTCAGGCTGGGCTTAAGATGGGCCCTTCATTTGAACCAACCTACCCTAGCTGCACCGTAGATATAACCACACATTTGAAACTAAGTACCTATAGTTGGGCTTGGGTCTAGCAATTGCTATGCTTAGGTTTGAAGTCAGGTTGGGTTAGAAGTTAACCACACATTTAAGACTAAGTACCTGCCTAGATGTACCCTAGAGAAGACCATACATTTGATGTCAAGGAATCCATAAAAAACTTAGACCAACTGTCATATATAATTTTTGAAAGAAATATCCACAACTGAAGTGCTTGGTTTAGGTTGAGGTATTGCGTTGCCATAGAGAATGCTTGAGTTTAGGGTCTTACCAAGCTCAATATTATGTATATTATGTGTTTGTAACTTATATCATAATGTAATCAAGCCTAATTCAATCAGAACCGACCTTAACCCGTCCCAAACCAATTTGTGCTTGGTTGACTTATGAGCAGCTTGGATTCAACATTTGGTTGGCCCATCTACACTTAAGATAAGGTTGGCCCTCAACCAAACCAAACTCACCCAGGTTGCACCCTTCATGCATTTATTCAAGAACCATTCTACGTTATGTTTGAGTTGGTCATGATTGTAGAGAATACAGATAACATGAAGATTATGAACTCTTTTCCAAACAAAAAAGTCTCGTTTGCTGAGTTTGAGCAATCCCTCATATCGGGTTCGATAGGGATTTCCTTGTTGACACCATATCAAACCTTGTATTGACATACATCCACTCTGGTAATAAGTTCCTATACTTGATTACATAAAAGAATATGAATCCAGATATGCCTATATTTCATGTTCAATAGGGATTTCCTTGTTGACACCATACCACAAACCTTGTGTTGGCATGCATCCTCTCTCGTGATAGGTTGTTGGTTGGTCCTATATTCAATTAAATAGAAGAATACGAGATCTGCCTATATCCACTTCGTATTCGATCCGTTTATACTTAAAATTTATTACGAAAGTGGCCATACAGTAGTTTAGCGCTTTAGTGTAAAGACGCTTTCTACCAAGCAATCGAATTCCCTTCACAAGCGTGATTCATCTATCTTGTTCGATCACAAACTTCTGCAAAACCACCAGCTTGCCCGTTCATCCTAGCACATTATGTTTGGAGACTGACAAACTGTGAAACTCGTGTGGATAAGCTTCCCCTTGTTCTTGTATGTCACGTCTCTGTAGAGTCCGGTTAATACTTACATGGAGTCTGTCCAACCGGAATAGAACTACCCTATTGCCAAACATACCCATAAAGCTTTCTTTTGTTTTTTATGTTTTTTTGATAATGACCCATAGCGCTTTCGGATGACATCAAAACTACTCTCTCCAGAGCGACTTTAGAAAGTCGGAAGAAAATGTCAATCAATCAATGGCACGCCGGAAGAAAGTGAGTCAGGTGTAAAAAATAGACACCAAATTCAAAAACACATCAACGTCAATCAATGGCACGCCTATATAGGCCTCCTGTGTCAACACAGACAATCATCTCCATATATGAAGAAAATGTCTATGGTGAATTAATAATACACTGACATGCGTTGTTTTGGGGGTCAAAAGTGTTAAGTTGAAAAAGTAGGTGGTCAAAGAGACATCAAATTCAAAAATACATCATGTGTAAATCAATGACACATCTATAGAGGTCTGTGTCAACACAGACAATCAATTAACATATGAAACACAAAATAGATGTTCTGTCCAGGCAGGCACCAGAGATGACTTCACATGGAAAAAAAGGGGCAGGGGTTTGATGAAATTTCAAAATTTCATCCATTTTATTCCAAATGAAGTCACCTGGTACCCTGGACAGAAAATTTGATCCCTATGTAAAACGAGTTTTAACACCTTCCAGTCGTAACTCAGGACTTGGATAACTCCGTCACAGAGAGATAGACAGAGTGATAGAGAAATCTGCTGTGGCTTTTTGTAGCATGAACGAAAAGCATGGGCCTTCTGTCTCTTTAAGTTTTAACATGTTTGTTTGCCTTTTTGTTGTTGCCACGCCCGGTCACCGGCCAAAAAAAATTTGTGAGGTTAGATGTAGATGGAAAATATCATACGTGTGAGAGTTATGATTCATGGGTTGGAAAAAGATGAATTTTGATAAACCCAAACTGGTTGGTGGGTCGGGTCAAGATTACCATCCCATCATACATTTTAGTGTGCCATTCAGATTTCAGACTGAATAGCCGTGTTATAAACCTCTGCCGGAGTTCAACCCGCCGGTTAATGAAGCTTAGCATGTTCAATGGTTCAACCGCTTGGGTTGGATTTTTAGTCTGGTTCAATGCTTCAGTCCAGTTTTGATGCATTCTGAAGATAGACTAAACAATTTGATTCCCAGTTCCACCATCATTCGATCTGGTCTGGGTTTAAGACATCGCTGAGGAACAAATGTCTCAGATATTTAAGGGTACAACTTGGGCTGGGCTGACCCAAAGTCTCACTCTTTTTTTTTGGTAAAAGACCCAAAGTCTGACTTGTATGGTCTAAAATTTAGGTAGGCTGGACAAGTCTATTTTGGGCTGAGCCGAGTTGGGCCTGTTTTCAGTCCAAAAGTAATGTTCAAGCAGAGTTTGGTTAGGCCTTAGTACATGCCTAAGGGCTCAACTTAGCCCAAACGGTAGTTTATGTTATCAAAAACTGATATATATATATAACAGCCTACAGGCTGTTAAGTTTGGGCTGTACTTGTTCAAAAAAAAAAAAAAAAAAAAACGAAGTTTGTGCTGTACAATACGGCTGATTTCAAGCATGGGCTGAGTATGGACTAACGTCAATATTTCTATACTTGGGTCTGAGCTTGAACTCACCTAAGTCCGACCCAATTTAGAGCCCTGTTGATACTCCTTCAGAATGTACTTGAGCGGCTATAGAACCTTCTAAATAAAACCACATTAGTTTCGATTTCATCCTAAGTAAACGTCTTCATAAAGAGCATATGCAACAATTTATGTAGTCTGCACTATAAATGTATTGCACATGCTTATCAATATGAATGTTTATATTTAAAGATAATTACTTGGGTTGAAGCAGTGTAGTAAGATTCAAACATGCTTGTAATTTAATGCCAGATATGATCCTAAATAGAGTTGAATGGCAGAACAAGATTCATGCAGCTGACCCCAATTTGTTGGAATGAGGTTTTTGTTGAGTTGAGTTGAATTATTAGATTCTCTTGATGTTACGATACGAGTTAATTCACATATGGAGTGATATTAATAATCCGATCAATTGCTTTCTTGATTTCTACATTTGATATTACAATGTTATTATTTTGATGATTCCATATAATTTTCCTAGAGAGCTATCCACGATACTCTATGATAATTCTATGGGTTGTCAACATTCACATCTGGTGGTAGCCCTAAATCCCAATTCACACTTAACTCCCCCCCCCCCCCAACTCCCCACCAAAAAAAAAAAAAAAAAAAACTATGCAATTATATCATGCACCATCCTACCTAATTTTGGTTCTGTCGCCAATATTTTATGCAGTACTTATCCTGTTATCCGTAATTTGCAGCATTTAAAATTTCCAAAAAAAGAGGTACCCTAAATAAATAAATATATAAAGTAACCAAAAAAAGAAAAAAAGAGGGCCCCTAAGATTTTAAGGCTAATAGTCTACCTTCAATTTTTTTTTTCTTCAGTTGGGTGCCTTTCACATTGAAGTTTAATTAACAGCTTCTAATCATGAATTATATTCATTATACATACTTTTAGGGAGAATATAGCAGAAAGCATCAACAAACCACACGAGTCATGGCCAACACAACCCAATTTTAGGTATCTTGTTAGAACATCTTTCCTAACCCAAACATTTATATATGTATATTTATGAGGAAGACGTGGGAATGGGTTTATAATGTGACCTAATAGTCCAACCAATGCCCAAAAGGATAAGCTACTTCTTAATTAATTATACAATAAAGAAGAGAAAAGCTAAAGGAGATTCCCTAAAGAAAGGTAGGTACTCCATCGTAAACAAACATAAGGTCATGAAGGAAACCCATATATAAAACACAAATTTTAGAAAAGCTCCAAAATAAAAAGAAGCATTAGGGGGTTCCACACGTTAGTAATGGCAAGCATTATGTGCTAGGTGAGATGAGGAAACTCAAACCTCCTTTCTCATCTCAACTTCTTTCCTTTTTTTTTTTTTTTTTTCAGCTTCGGATTTAGCCATGACGAAAGCAAATTTTAAATGTTGAATTGATTAAATTATAAGGACGGATAGGAAGGCGCTTTAGTTGCTTGATGTGATAAGTCATAGCATTGGAGTTTTTTTTATAAAATAAGACTGGATCTTTTAATCGTTAAAAGCATCTTTCAACCATTTGTTAATCCTTCCTTCCGGAAACCACCTAACACCCAATCTCAACCATTAGGTGTAAATGAGGGGATTTAAGGTAGTGTGAATGAGTAAACCTTCATGAGGGAGGGAGGTTTTTAGGTGTTGAAGTAAAGGGGGATTTAAGTTAGTGTGGATTAACCAATCCCCCCCAAAACCTTAAAGTGTAAAGAGATGCACAAATTAACAGTAGATACTATTGAGTTCCAAGATATGCTACAACTCATTCTACTTATTAGAATGGAAAAAAAGAATTTGAAGATTCACAGATTCAAAAAATGACGTTTTGTTTGATTTCGTCTATGTCAAACTAGGCTTTAAGGGGATCGGTTTATGAACACTTCCCTTAACAAAAGCTTGTCACTGCTCCTTGTCAGGGGTGGATACATCGGCGTTGAAAAGTGATTTTCACTTTTTTGGGGGGTGCATATTCACTTTTTGGCACTGATGTACCCCCGCCTGACAAGAAGCAGTGGTTAGCATTCGTTAAGGTGAGCATTTTTTAATCCATTCACGGCTCTAAGTGACTTGTGAGCCCTGGTTCAGTACGTATGACAGAAGTTAACTTTAATGGGTAAATATAATTAGGTCCAAATAATGATCCTACACATATTTCACGTGTATCTGGTTGGTGGCTTCAATAAGAGCTTGTTTGGCAGCCACCTGTAGTGTAATCATTTCAAAATTCCAAGCCATTTGTAGCCATAAAGTGATGGCTCAAAATGAACTCATTTAGATTTATACTGATTTGTTTACTAAAATTATAAATAAAAGTCATCTTACGTTTTTTACAAAATGAAATGATATATGTTGTCAAGCATAAATGTGAATAGGTTCAATATGGACCAACACTTTTGTGGCTACAAATGCCTTGAAATTTGGTGGATGAAATTTGGTGGATGCCAAACACAGTTTAAATAAATAAATAAATAAATATATATATATATATACCTTTTTTTATTATATGTTTTAAGTATATAAGACGGGCATTTAAAGTCATTTGGAAAAAAAGGTGAATAGGAGAGAAAAAGAGATGTGATCGGAATGGGAAACTTTCTCACTCCTCTATCACCTACTGCCCAACAAACCTCCATCTTCTCTTCCTCTATTCCTCCACCATAAACGTATTGGAAGGGGATTTTTTTAAATGTCAGATCCATTAGAATCAAGAATCGGTTTTTATAGTGAAAACATAAGAAACTATAAATATCAGAGAAAGGTGACACTGTTGATGGTGTGGTGGATGAGAGCGATCATGTCTGGTTCAGGCTTTGGAGGATTGTAAAAGGCAAACATGCCCACACAGCCCATTCCTAGCTTTATCCCCCTAACATGCTCGTACATCTTAGTCCTTGGATAGATACCTCTAAAGCTTGAGAACCCAGCATCATCTGATACGTATGATCAAGTGTGATGCAGTTGTGGCCTATGCAGATTCTTTGGAGTTGCTAGAGTGTTATCCTTTATTTTAGGACCTGTTATTGTTTGAATAGGTCTATTTGTAACGTTAGAGTAAAATAGTCCTAGTATGTTTGGTTTGTTCTATTTTTGTGTTGAGTCTTAGTTGTCGAGCAATTGAGGCAGACTCGCCTACCAGAGAGGAAGACTTGCTTTGTATTTCGATTATCTGTTATTGTTGCTCTGTATAAATTCAATCGGAGAATAACAAAGAAATCATCAGAGAATTTTTAACCCAAATTGAGTTATGAGGTCAAGATTTCCTCTATAAAATCCATATTTAGCTTTAGTTATTTATTTCAAATATCTACAATAGGGAAAGCTACTGTCCAGTACGTACCAAAGTGGTATCAAAGCTTAGGGATGGATCAACGGGTGGAGCAAATTGAACAGAATGTGAGTTCTCTCATGAACAATCACCAGCAAGTGATGGATAGATAAATGGAGATTTATGTGAAGATTAAAGTGCTTTCCTCGAACCGTGAGGAGGCAGAGGACTCTCAAAGCTGCAGTGGAAAACATCCTGATGGAAGAACACACACAAATGGAGGTTATTCAGGTAACATTCACCATTCGTACACCCTGTGTTTGGTGAAGTTGAACTTTCCAAGGTTCAATGGAGCCGAGGATCCAACTAGTTGGATATGCAGAGCAGAGCAATTCTTCCGCTTCCATGAAATGCTAATTGAATACCAAGTTGCGTTGGCTTCCTTCCACCTTGAAGAAGAAGTACAACTTTGGTACCAATTGCTACAACAGGAGTCTGATTTGGTTGATTGTGCGACCTTCAAAACAGGTCTTTTGGCTTGTTATGGTCCAACGTAGTTTTACGACCACTTCGGTGAGTTGATCAAATTACAATAGGTGGGCACTGTTAGAGAATATCAGAGCAAGTTCGAGCAACTTTTGGCAAAGGTTGGGCACCTCCCACCTGTCCGTCAAGTAAATTGCTTTGTGAGTGGATTGAAGGATGGAATTAAGGCCGACATATTGGCTAGAAGGCTAACAGATTTATCCATAGCCATCGGATTGGCAAGATTGTTTGATGCTCAGAATAGTTCCCTTAGGCGAACTAATTTCACGGTTCCTCCAATGAATAGAAGTGCTACAACTATGGTAAAAGAGGAGAGCAACCCGCGACCACCTTTGGCATTACGGCGGATATCACCTACCAAGCTGAAAGAACGACACGAGAAGGGGCTCTACTACAATTGTAATGAAAAATCCGTACCTCGGCATTGCTATAAAAAAATTGTTCGTCATTGAGGCATGCACGAAAGAGGAAGATGGTGATGTTGACATGGAAGAAGAAACCTCAGAAGAAGTTGAAGTTCCTGGTATATCCCTGCATGCTATTAGTGGGGGTAATGCACCAGAAACCATGCGAGTGGATGGGTGCATCCACACCATTCCAACCACAGTTTTGTTGGATTCAGGGTGTTTCCACAATTTTTTGAGTGAGTCACTGGCACAGAAGCTTCGGTTACAACCCACTAAAGGACCATGAATCCGAGTCATGGTAGCTTCAGGTGAGAAGTTAGATAGCAAGGGGAAGTGCAACGAAATTATAGTCAAGCTGGGCAAGTTTTTAACTTGTGTGGACTTTTACATCCTTAGGCTGTGGGGCCCATTATCCTTATTTAAGTCAAACTAGAATAAGGACACCCTATCTTTTGTTAATTACAAATTGACACACCACTAACTGCAATAATCTCTATCACATATTGCAATTGAACTCCCAAAGATAAGAAAATAACAATGAGGCCCTTCTTTACAGGTATTTTACAAGTATGTCCTTCCACTTCACAATATTCCTTAATGACCTTCAGGATGATATAATAATTACTGTCTAACCCCTATGGTCATTAGAACATTATCATTAGGAACTTAATGAATCAATTGGACATTTAAAAACATTTAT
>JAOXJP010077639.1:0-15086 GCA_025762735.1 Platanus orientalis
CACACACACAATAAGGATCCATGGCAAACTTTAGAGCCACCTCCCTGTTATAACCTTCATCAATCAGCACATAAGTTGGGACTAGGCAACCAGGCCCCTAGATGTAGGACCCCCCAGCCAAGTTTCGCTTCCAATCCCATATCCATCGTGCCCATTACCAACTACAGCTATAAAGATTGCACCAAAACCATATTCAACTAAAGCAATTCTGAAGTATTTGCAAGTCAATTTGTAGCCAAATTTCGGTGTTCTATGTCTTTTTAGGGACAATCGATAAATAAGGCAATTCCTACATTTTAGTAAATAAAAAAAAGCATATTTAATTTCTTTTGAACTTCAATAAGAAGAAAATCAGGAGGCAGAAACCTTGCCTGCAATCCTTTCCTGCTCAGCTGTTTAACAGCAACGTCAAGTTTGGTATGTGGATCATCTAAACTCCTGATCACTCCCTTATAAACACATCCAAAACCACCCTCTCCGATCATGATGGAGCGGCTGAAATTTTTTGTGGCAGTCTTCAGCTCCGAGAATGTGAACACTCTGAGATCATTGGGTCTCTGAGACAAACTTGGGAATGGAGACTGCCCCATCGACTCAGAGCTCATGTCGGAGACATTCTGTGAATTGAATTCAGACCCAGATCTCCTCATCTCCCGATCAGTGAACGTGGACATGGAGGACTGACCCGATGTGGACTTTGTAGTCTTTAATTCATCCTTCTTCTCTCCATTGGAGAAATTGAAACACTTCATAGTACCCACAGAAAAACTAGAACACTAATTCCCCCTCTGCATAGCCACACAAAGGAAAGGAGAGAGTCTCAGAACCATGAAACCATGAAAAATCAAGACATGGGAAACTAAGGAAGGTCAGAAGAACCCTTAATTGCTACAATAGTTGGAGAATCAATGTGACAATCAAAAAAGAAAAAGAAAAATGACCCTCTTCAAACATCTTATTTAGAAAACCATATAAACTATAAAATCCAAAATATCCAATTCAGTACAAACTGAAATTCAAATTTACCAAAATAAGAAAAAGAAAAGAAAATATATCATTCTTTATTTTCCAAACAAATCAAAGAAATAACTAGCCTAAACCTGAAAGTAATCTGAAAGTAATCACCCCCACCTCCTTAAACGATGTAAGGCAAAATCCACCTTATTCTTAACAAATTTCATAAATCACCTTCTTAATCAAGGAACTACCTTATCACTTTTGAAGAAAACCCACCTCTTCCACAAACCCAAATTCCGAAAGTTAGGTTCCTGAAATCACCTAAAAAGTCATCTCCCACCCTTGAAAATCCCCTATAGAAGAACAATCTCCCCAAAAAGCCGTCTTCTAAGCAGATACTCCTTCTAGACCACCTTTTCAAGGTCTTTTTCCCGAAAAGCCATCTCCCTCATTTGGTTATTTTCTTGCAGGATACCCACTTTCCCTTGCACCAAAATTTTATTAAAATTATTTTTTCCCTTTTTTTTTGGTTCCTTTTCTTTGCCTGACAAGATTGCTACTTTCTTCACAGTATAATTCCAAATAAATCACTTTAAAATACTATAAAACTCCATCTTTCTTCACAACCCAATTTCGAAAACTCATACTAAGAGACATAAACATCTAAGTATTAAAGGGTTTTTTTTTTTAATTTCCAAAGATTTTCTGTGTAATAATTCAATTAAAAAAAAAAAACTCACCTTTTCACTTCCCAATCGGATTCAGGAAACTCATCTCCTGCCCCCACAAATCCCCATTTAGGCACTATTAAAAAGAAAGCAAACCCAGAAACTATAGAGACTTTAGAATCCGTGGGACAACAAAGACTGCATGATCTAAGAAAAGTCAACAAAAGGCAGCTGTAAATCAGCTCACCAACCGATAAAAGACATGGAAAAAAGAGAAAATAAAAACGATAAAGATAGATGATTAAACAAATACGACACAAGAAACACAAGAAAGTGTGTAAAGGGTTTTTTGCAAACAAAGCAAGTGAGATCTTTCATCGAGAGAAGTTAGGCAAAAAATTACAGTAGAATAGTCTTCTCTGGGTAGTAAAAACGAGTCTCCACAGCTAATTCAAAATTCAAATCCATTAGAAAAGCTTAACTTGTTGAAGTAAAAAAACAAAAAGGAAACAAACTTAACTTGTTAAATAGAATCGAATTACAGACGGAATGAAATTCAGATATCATTTTCCCTTCCCGGTGCCTTTCTTAGTTTCTTTTCACCCTTTTAACTTGCTCCTCCTCTGCTTCTCGTTCGCTTTGTTTTAATAGGGAAAGAGTGTCAATCCTACGCGCAGGAGATTACGCGCTATCAGACCCACCACTTTACAGTGGGCTCCTCAACTAGTACACGGGTGGGGCTTGGGCCGACTTTAGGGACTGCTACATTGAACCCAATCAAGCCGGGATCGGTTTATGAACGCTTCCCTTAACAAACGCTCATCACTGCTCCTTGTCAGGCGGCGGACACATCAGCATTGAATAGTGATTTTCACTTTTTTGGGGGGTGCATATTTACTTTTCGGCACTGATGTGCCGGCCACCTGACAAGGAGCAGTGGTTAGCATTCGTTAAGGTGAGCATTTTTTATCCATTCACAATCAAGCCCGACTAATAAGTACCCAAAAAAAAAAGGGAAGAAGAAAATGTTCTGTGATAAACAAGTGTATGTAGTGTTTATGGTGAAACATATTGCACAAAGGATCTTCTCCTGCCAGCCTATGACCTGCCAAAGTCCCATCTAATAAGTGGCAGGAGGTGATTGGCAGGAAAAAGTGAATTGTATTTTTTAAAAATTGTAATATTGGGGTTCAAAAAGTGTTCAGGTGTAAAAAAAAGAGATCAAAGTCGAAACACATAATGTGTCAATCAATGTCATGCCCACAGAGGCCTGTGTCAACACTGACAATCATTGTCCAAAAAAAGAAAGAAAAGGAAAAAATCTGTTAAACCCAAGTTTATTTGTCCACCTGTGTCCAATGATTGACATGTAATGTTTTTTTTAAATAAAAAATAAATGTTATGTCCAGGATTTGATGTCCAGCACCAATGGACCTCACATGGAATACGATGGGCAGAGGTTACATGAAATTTCAAATTCCCAACCATTTTATTCAATATGGTGTATCTGGTGTTTGGACACCAAATCCTGTACAAGACTCATTTGAACACAGTTTTTTGGTTTTAATCCCATAAACTCCATTTTTAAGGGTATCCCACTTATTTTTCATGTTTTTACAATTTTAATCCTAGATACCTCAAAGAGGTATTGTGTCTGCCTCCCTTATTAATGCTAACCTCTGCTAGGCATCAGGAGGACAAATAAGCGCAGAAAAGTGATCACTTTTTGATCACAATGTGTCCTTCCCCTGACACCCAGTGGAGCTTAGCTTAAATAAGGGAGGCTGACACAATCCTTCTCGCCTTTTTTATGTATGAAATACATGGAGACAGACAAATTAGGTGTAAATCATTTCCCAAAATATATGGGTTTAAATCACTTCCAACCTTAACGAACTGGCACCATGCTGGTTAGTACCAATAAATGTGTACCTATATTATTATAAGTACATAATAAATGTGTACCTATGTATTTATTAAGAGAGATTATATTCCATCTCAAGTTTTTGTAAGCACACCTCATTTGTAAACACACCTTCAAAATCTCTAAACACCCTTCACCCTTCCATAAGTTCTAATTATACATTTATCTTTGTTTAACCCATCTCTGTTATGTTTCATATACACACTTTCATTTGAAAATTCCTCTAACCCACATCCAATTGTTTCTTCCCTTCCTACCTTCTTCCTTCCTTTCTCCAATCGCTCCAACTATTTCCTTCCTCCCATTGGGGTCATCGACGACTGAATCATGCCTTCACGACAACAACGAAACTTGTCATCAACTTCTAGTACCAATGACGCTATCATCCATCGATCAAATAAGAGATTATTTTAAAATATATCTTAAAAAATATCATTCAAAGAAATTAATTAGAAAAATTGGATTAAAGAAACATAAACATCAACTATTTTACTTGAAATTTCAGTAAATCACCTTTTTATTTAAAAATTTGTGGTTTGTTGGTTTTTTTTTTTTTCTTTTTTTCACATGATATGTTTGGTCTTACCAGTCTGAACGCCTTAAGGCCTATTCAACATCACCATGCCGAATAACCCAGAAGGCGTTTGGCAACATGATGTTGAACGCCGGCCTGTTCAGCATGGTGATGTCAAACGCCTTCAAGCTTGTTTGGCATCTCATGAATGAATAGGCCTGACATTTTTTTTTTTTTGCTTCATTAAATATTTTCAATTTTTTAAAGAATTTTTTATTTAATGTCTCTAGACACTATTTTAACATCTTATTCTTGGCATATGATAGATATAGAGGCCGGTCCTTCACAAGTAGCACAGACCGTATCTGTGCGATGACACAAGGTTAGGATGTTTCTCGAGTTCAGGAAGAGGCGTCTCACATGACTACTGAGGATTCTTTGATAGACTCGGTAGTGGGTGAGACTATACCTGCTGTGGAGCCAGCAACGATATTGCTGCCGCCGCCGACCCCCGTTGTTCCTAGAGCTCCAGAGGACCCCACCTTATTAGACAACTATTCAATGCATGTCACCTCATTGATTTGGCAACAGAGGGTATTTATTTATTTATTTTATATATTTAGCTATTTATTTGTGTTATTCCATACTTGCTTACTGTGCTAACATTGTTTCTTTCGTCCTTTTGTAGGAGTGTGACCTTCTGAAATATATTAGCCACACAAACAAGTTTGATGAGTGGCAGGTAGATGTCCGGGGTGTTCAGAACTCTAAGTTTATGGAGTTGGTGCGGTAGTCAAGTTCATACCCCTTTGTGCATGCATCATACTGGTCCATTAATCGGGTAGTCATCTCCACCTTTGTTAAGCGTTGGTAGCTTGAGACCAACACATTCCATATGTCATTTGGAGAGCTGATGATCACACTTGATTTTGTCTACAGTCTGCTTGGGATTCTAGTGATAGGGACTCCCATCCAGGTTGAGTCAGCCCGGTTATCTAGCAAAGAGGTTGAGACACTACTGACCGAGCTCACTGGGGGTTACGGTGGAGGAGGCACAGGTAGAGTTAGATAAGGCATGGGTTCAGGTAGTGAAGATGGAGTGGTTGAGGCTCAAATTTTCAGGGGCTATTGATGACTGGAGTGAGGATGAGATTGGATATGTTGTCAGGGGCTATTTGTTATATATTTTGGGGTGTATGTTATTAGCAGACAAGACGTATACACGAATACCCATTTGTTTTATTGCGTTGCTACGGGACCTGGATAAGGTCTATACATATGCATGGGGTGCTAGAGCATTAGCTTATATTTATCGTCAGTTTGGGATTGTCAGCTAGATTCAGGTCAAGTAGATGGCAGGTTATGTTACGTTGCTCGAGGGATGGATTTACGAGCACTTTCATCCCTTAGAGCCACATCGTAACATTGACTACCTTGATGACCAGCCACGCGTGCAACGTTGAAGTCCATGCAAGGAGAGGGGATCTCTTGAAGACAATTTGAGGGCTTTACAAGAGACTATTGATGCATAGGTGATCCATGAGGTTTTGTTAGTTATTTTTTAAACATTTTTAATATGTTATTGATGTATATCTTGCTACATGTTGATAGTTTATGACAATCTTTACTATTTTAACTTACATTTTATCTGCTTTGTGTAGGTGAGATGGACACCATATACTAATTACAGGGGACACCATGCATTCTAGGACATTGCATACTTTCATGGGTTATTGAGGTGTCTAGAGATCGTGGAGCCCTACCATCTCATGTGTGTCATACGATAGTTTAAGCGGCACCAGGTCATCCCCCCCACTCCCATAGCCCCTACTTGAGGTATTCGGGTGAATCCACTGCCACGTATCGGCCGGTATACATATATTTGGAGTAGTTCTCGAGATGTGGGAGAACCACGTGTTATCTGATGTGCATAGATCTGTGTCAGCCGCGTACCCATCCGAATGTGTCGTTGATTATATACAGTGGTATCAGTGTGTCCTATATACACGTGCAAAATTCACTTTATCGATCTAGCAGTGCACCCCGGCCACCGACGCATGGTACCATACACGTCGATACTGTCATCTAGGTATATCGTTTAATGTTTGTATGTCTATATTAATTATTTTTTTAATCGTTGAAAATGTATTCATCCTAAACTTTCCAGTATGTTTTATTTCAATGTAATGAGTGTTTGCAAATTATTCAGTCTCTTATGGATGGCGGTATCAAGGAGACACCGAGGGATCGATTGGTTAGTACGTTGCATCATGTATGGCAAGTTTTACGATGTGGCATCGACACTGCGTCCCCGAATCCCCATGCCCCATTTTCATCGACTGCACAACGCCCAAATATTCATCCACGTGCTCCACAAGCCCCAGCTCGCATTGCTCCACAAGCCCCAACTCCTCCTCTCATTGCTTCACAGGCTCACCTCCTCTCAGTGCTCCACAAGCCCCACCTCCGCCTCCTAGTGCTCCACAGGCCCCACCCTCACGAACGACCCGTATACTTGCTCATACACCTAGTTTCAGTGACAATAAATATACGCGAAAGAGGGGGCAGCACGGGGGATGACCCCATATGTGGATGTTTACCGTTTTTTTGTATTGTACAGGGGATGACCCCTACATACTTTGTACTTCATTATACTTTGTAATCCTTTATATGATCACATGTACTGAAATACTTTATATGTAATGAGTAGTTGTTTTTTGTGTGTTAGTTCTACTATAAAACATCTTGTCTTTATTATGTTTCGATTGCAATTAATGGCCTTAAACATGCAAAAAAACGAATCGATATGGAAGCATCAAAAGCTAATATACTGATGCTTTCTAGAGGGGGACCATTTGATGGAGAGGGGGCTTTGCAGGGATGATTGCAGCTCAAAGCCATTTTTAGAATATTTTGAGAAGCATTTAATGAGGGGAGAGAATTCCTGGGAGGTTTCCTAATGAGGGTTCTTTGGCAGAAAAATAGACTAAATGGGGTGATGATGGATTTGGGTTTTGGGGGAACTTTTGAGGATTCACCAAGTGTTGGATATAGATAAAAGCAGTCTATACTTGATTGAGAGAGAATGAGGTGATTGGGGCATATTAAGCCTCTGATGGTCCTAGCCTGGGTGAGTCTTTCGAAGGTCTCAGAATTAACAAAGTAGGGTCATTGATTTGGTTGTCTTGAGAATTTTTAGGAGCGTACCGTAGATCAAATACATACTAAAATATTTTGGTGTTTAAGGGTAATTGGGATTTTGAAGGTTGCCTGGATCTCTAGAAATTTCATTTTGTTAGATAACTTTTTAAAGATAATCATGATTAGAGAGTGTAGGATGTAATTTGGGGTCATTTGGGTGACGGAGGAAGTTCTTATGATTCATTGAGGTCAATACGGAAGCCCCCAAGGTAAAAAAATTTACCTTTTTTAAACTTGATTTTTTTTTGTTTTTGCCTTAAGCCTGTTCGGCATTATGGTGTCGAACAGGCTTCAGTCTATTCAACTCTGAGATGTCAAACAAAAACAGAATGGTATTTTTTTACAGCCCTGAGATGTCAAACAAGAAAAAGAATGAATACAAAAAAAACTTTCAATTTCATTAATATATCAAAAAATTACATGAGTCATAGTCAATGTTCTTTACAAAATCCCAAAATGTGACTAGAAGGATACAATACAATAGATGTGCAACAAAACAAAAAATTATATCAATCGTCGTTCAAGTCTATAGACTTTTGTGTAGCAACACTCAAGCTGACAACATGTCTAAATTTTTTATCCTTCCTTCATATGATGGAAGCGCCCAACCTGACGCATTGTTATATCTATATCCATACCAAAATGTCATTATCGGGGGGATTGGATGACCCAACATCAGGATCACCTGGACAAAGTGGTTTCTGTTGATGAAACCAATAGCAATTTCCGTTCGAGCAACAACAGAGATAGGATCTGATCTGAGTGGTAGGAAAGTGAGGCACTGATGCACACCTAATTAATATAAGACAACATCATAGTGCGATGCAATTAAATGTTCACAGTCTGGCATGGTCATCCAGTGATCGTACGACGCATTATCATTGAAACAGGCTAATAAATATCTAATCTGTTGCACTCTCTCGGATGACCCATATACTTACTCGTATAGGGGGCCATGTATGTCCAACTCATACACCAGATTCTCCCTAACCTATGCCTAATTATCCTCTCCAAATCCCATCAATCCAACGATGGTCTTAAAGTCACAGTGCCCGTCCGTTGCCACATCTATAACACTCCTGATATAAGGCCAAATGCCTCTGGAAAAAAATGTATATAATACAGTGTGGAAGTCCGTCTAAATGAACTCAATCGAATAACCTACAAGAGAAGAAGAACATATGTTATGTCACACAATGGTTGAATTACTTCTTCACTTACAAGATAATGTGTATATTAGTTACATTTTCATTCGATCTCCTCTGTTGTGTTTGTCTCACTAACTGTACTTGGTTGGCTTTGGTAATGGTGGTTTCTGCTGGAGAGTAGTTATCCTATAATGATGACACCCTCTCAAATGTGAATGGATCACGCCGCATGGATGTATCTATCTTGGTATATAGGTGACCTCAGGTATTTTTTTAACATCAGGTTCCTTGATATGTGTGTTATCCAACGTTGTTAACTCTCATAACTTCTTAAGCATTTACATTTTGGTGGACTGATTGGATTGGTTGAACCGCTGTAGAAACAATTCCATATCTAATGCGACATCCAAATCATGGCTTGTAGAGTTTATGGTAGAATGCATGTCAAGCTTGCACCAATGTGCATGTACCGACTCAAGTAGAATGGGACGCCCTTACCTATTATACTCTGTTATCTCATGTGCGTAGGGGTAACCCATGTGTGCATCTAAGAACATATCCACATGTAGCAGAATCAACTCCAACAACACCTACACGCTTCATCTCAGCCAAAATCCTCTCCATTGTAGTAATGGATACATTGCTGTAGAGCTCTTTGAATTCGGTAGGTTTAAAGCTATGTTGCATAACCGTCTTACATCTTTCAAACGATGCATTAATGGCTATGTGTTCTAGCTCAACCAAATTATGGATGTTCGTTCATGATGATTCACAGTTTCCTTGACTAGATCCAAGTTGCCGCTTCAACTTCACACACACACTCTCAACACTGGTGACATGTACACAAATAGTTATGTACCAACCAATGAGTTTCAAACTTAAGTGAAATTACCAAGCAAAAATGTTACATGTTCATCGTAGTGGCCCCCAAATACATGAACCTGTTCATCTAGGCTACTACAAATTTGTCCTTATATCCGCCCAACCAAGTACTCCTCACGTAATGGACTGCATCCCAATGTGTTTAATTACTTCTCCAATAATGCCAAGTGTTGAAGGTAATATTCTTTTGTCTGTGAAACCACCAATAAGTTTCAGATCATCATGAACCTCTCCTACATCTCCTTCGGCATAAATAACTTCTTACAGTTTGCAAGTACATTCTTACTAATGTGTCACATACACAATAAATGTGTAGCATTGAGAAACACCCTTGATATGATATTCATCAAAGCTAACTCTCTATCCATTACAATGACATTAGGGAAAGCACTGTCATCCATAACACTAGGTAGGACGCCTAGTGCCCATACAAAGTTATCCTCCCTCTCATGCTGAAGATACACAAATGCCACCGAAAAAGTCAGATCAGCACATGTCAAGCCAACAATCTCCAACAATGGCATGCGATATTTGTTTGTTTTATAGGTGCAATCCATGATCAACACACTTGGGAATGCACTTGATAAGTCCATAAAAGCCGGGTGTGCCCAAAAAATATCAGTGACAGTCTCGTTGTCTTCGGCTATCCGATGCCACGCGATGTAATTATACTTGGCTAACTGCCCAAGCAATTGTTGCATATGAGATCTACCAACCTTCTCTTCCCTCTTTTGTTTAGCTTGCGCATTATATATTGCGGTTATTGTAGTTGTATTGAGGGCATTTCTTTGTTTCATTGCACTTAATATGTCATTTGGTCGAACATTACTCTTTGACATATCTTGCAAAAGTGAGGATTTTCCTTCTGACAATCTACCCACAAAAGAGTGACCTTCGAGATGATCTGCAGCAGGGTGATTATGCACCCCGCATACAACTAGCAATAACTAATCGTAATCAGTGGGTAACTTCTTTTTCTTCAGTTGGAATGGACATTTGCACTTCTTGGTGCTCGTTCTCTTGATCCTTACAACCCCACTGACATTTCTTGTCCTCTTATCTTCTCTATACCGCCCACTCCGCTCGCATGCAAAGGTGAGACCTAGTTTTCTTGCGAAAAAATCGAAAGATTTCTTAATAACTACAACAAACTCAATCATATTTCTAACATCCGTTGCCTACCTGATCAATGCCGCCCGACTATTGAATATCTACACATAGGTGAACAATAATAACATCAACTTCATCCAAATTGTTATACACACTAGTCACACTATCGGTTACATACACTTTTTTTACCTTGCGCGTGGTGAATTCATTGCTGTAATCTATCACCATTTCATCCAAAATCCGACTGCAACCGGTTGAGACATTGGACTGCCAAATTTTTTTTTCAACTTTCTATTTTTGTTTGGCATCACAGGGTTGAACTGGCTTTAGCCTGTTCGGCACTATGATGTCGAACAATCTTAAGCTTGTTCAGCCCTATAATACCGAACATGACGAGAAAAAAAAAAGTTTCCAAAGTTCAATTTTTTTTTACCTAGGGGCTTTTGTTTTGTTCAATATGTTCCATGCATGAGTTGAACTATTGTTTGAGAATCACAATGTATGACTTTTTTGAGGTGTTAGAGGACCCTAGATGGAGAAGAATGAAGAGAAAGCTGAAGAATGAGAAGTTGATGGAGACGGTTTAGAAGAAAAGGTGGAGGTGTGCTTACAAAAAAAAAAAATTAAGTTTTTTTTTTTGTCATTAGGGTTATAACTGTCATTTTAAGTTAAAGGTATTTTTGGAATAGAATTAAGTGAGGTGTGCTTACAAAAACTTTAGGTGCAAATATAAGTTCCCATTTATTAATACATTCTTTGTGAGACTTTGTGTCATTTACTGGACAGAGACTAGTGTGTTATCTGTCCAGGCTGGGAGGGAGAAGATGCCCCAAAGGACTAGGTACAAACACCCTCAGTATGGAATAAGGGGTTGACACATCAGCACTGAAAAGTGAAAAGCATTCCCCATAAAATGTAAATCACTTTTTCAGCAGTAATGTGCCCACCCCTATGCCATTCTGACCTAGGTCGCAGAGGGGCAATCCCAACCAATGAAGATGATGTTAACTCACTACATATACGTCAAAGCACTCCGGATTTTGTGGACTCAAATGAGTGCTAGGCTTTTAATGTGCATACAGATTTGCCAACAACCAATTATTTGAGGGGGTAAGGTCTCCCACACTGCTGGTGAGAAAGACAGACACCAACCCAATTAAATTATGAATGCTATCATGTGGATTCGACCTCAAAACTCGTCTCTTAGAAAGGAATCAATCAAGAACAAGGACAAAGAAATTAATGATACTCCTTCATCTTTTGAACTGTTCTTTTAGATTGATCGTCCAAAATCATTGTTTTAATCACTAGTTGACATTATTAAATCTAGTTTCATTTTATTGGAATAACGACCCAAATTTTACATTACTTTTTTTGTTCTCAAAGTAACTTTCATCAGCCATTACTTTAAAAAAAAAAGAGAGAGGTAACTTTCATCAGCAAACACCATTACAATGTGAATCGTTTGGAATAATTCATTCAATTAAGTGATTAAAATCGTTTAGGAGAACTCATTTTGGATATGGAAAATCATTTAGACGGACCCATAACTCCTTTTGATAAAAAAAAAAAAAAAAGGAACCCATAATTAAGACACTAATTTTTTATAGGGATTTTCCCCAATTCAGTTCATGGTTATGGTGAATTTGCCAAATAATGAGGTAAAAATAACTATTTCTGAAATCGGTTATTAATGATTATTAATTACTTTTTAAACCCTAAATCAGTTATATGATGTAATAGGAAACTGAATCCCTACTTCCATGCTGCCGTGATTCTCTCTAGATTGTTAAAGTTCAGATATCAGTTCAGAAGAATTTTTATGGTTGACATGTGGCAAAAAAAAAACAAACTGAAAATGTGAAGTTGAAGTTCAGATATCGGTTCAAACGTACCATGGTTTTTTTTATTTATTAATGATAAATACTTACCATGGTTTGTTTTGTTGATCACCATTTCTTTGTTAAATTCTCTTAATTTATGATTTAAGGGTTTGATTTAATCTTTTGGTTTCTTTTTATTAGCATTATGTAGAGAATTCCCCTGGTGGAGTGCAAATCATTCCCTTTGCATGTATCCAGGCATTCAATCTCCGGGATAAATCCGTCACAGGTTCAATTCATGGAGGCAAGTGACACAATTTGTGTACCAGGTCCATAACGGGATCTCTTTGACGATAGTACTGCGAATTTGACTTGAAATGACACTGGCTATGACTAGGAGATTGGTCCGTCACCATATCATATTGATTACAATGCCTCCCTTCACAATATTGACAAAGATGCATTTGGTCATGGATCCTATTTCTCTCTTTCCACGATGAACAGACACTACAATATCGGATGCTGTGAAGGTCTAGGTGAAGGAGTAATAAAGGACAGATTTATAAAAGCTATCAAGGATTTAATCAACTGGCTTGGGAAATGTATTAGGTTATCATAAACTGCCGCAAGGTATCAGTTTGAGGGTGTAGTGGTTTAATTCCATAATAGAATAGGGTTTGATATGGGTTTTAAACAGATTAGAAGCTTGGTATGGACCTGCCGCAAGTTTGTAAAAAAAGTGGATTTTTGAGTTCTGATATAAAACAAAGGAAAGTTCTGGTTTACATGAGTTGTAGGGTTCTAATCTGATGGTTTTGGTTTTTGGTTCATGATGGTGAAAACTACTTATTTTATGCACATGGTATGATTTAGATGAGTATTTCTGCATCTTGCTGAAATTCCAATTTCAGCAAATCCGAACTCAAAAAAGGATGGGTTGAGGTAGAGATATTAGGAGTGATGGAGATGGAATAGGAAATAGAATTTAGTTACCCAATTCAGTGGGTTAAGGGTAAAGAAGGAATAATTTAATTGGCTTAACCGTTAATTACCTCATTTTTTACAAATTTACCCCCCAAAAAACGGATTTTGGAAATAGTTTTTTTACCTCGTTATTTGACAATTTCGTCGTAACTTGGAACCGTTTTGGGAAAGATGATCAAATATCCCTTTTTTTTTTTATAAGAATACACAGGGTCAGGTTCATTTAATTGATTTAATTGATGAGTCGAATCAGGTTTGTGATTAATCCAATGCTGGCATACATATTTGAAACAGAGCAAGCTTGGTCCAAACCACTCGAATTAGTGGGATCAACCTGCGTAGGTCATATAATTCAATGCTTAACAGGCATGCTCATCCATGTCAACTGGGCTTTAAGCAAATCCGATCCCCAAGCTAGCCCAACCTACCAGGGGATCAGAGTTCTTAAATTCTGGGGTTAAGCAACATTGTTGATCTAGTATTATAATAATGTCATTGGGTTCTAAATCATGGATTTTGTGTACATACAAATTCATAAAATAAGCCAAATACTAGAAAATCAGGGCTGAATTTGACAAATTCTAAGTGGGTCAAGCCTAGGTTCATCACAAACCCATATCAAGCCTAACCCAATATGAGGATCACAAGCCTAAGACAAATTTTGGCTCAACGCCCTAATTATGACAATAACAAGGACTAACATTACAAGTGCCCTCTAGATATAGGAAAATTAAATTACCACAACTAGCTTAACACCACCAAACCATCTTTAGCTGAGACGATTGTGGTATAGTCCCTCCAAGGGAGAGGTTGGAGTTTCAAATCCCCTGGACAGCAGCATTCCCACTTGTTTGGTTGATGCTTATCATTGTCAAATGTGTAAATTTCTTTTCTTTTAGTTTTTTGGGGGTTGAATTATCAAATGTGTAAAATTAATCCTTCCAGATGGTCACGCATGTATCCTTAGAGAAGGATCCAAAGTAGCCCACAAGTTGGAGAGCGAGATGAGCACTTGGACTAGGTGATTTGAAATGTTCCACATTAATAAAATGAAAAAGAAAGGTGGCTTGACCCATGATAAAGCTGTAATGAGGATGGGTGTCCACTAGGGTTCTCTCATCGTGACCGGCACTCAGCGTCAACAGATTAATAAGATCCACCACAAAAAAGGGCCAAGATGTGGATGAAATGTTTCGCAAGCCGTGGCCTGTCATGGGATCAAAGAGTGCCATAGTTATGGTTAGTTGATTTATTACCAAGAAGCCCACATGGAGCTCGTCCATTAGCTTTGATGTGGACGGTTGTCTACTGCCTTTTGGTGTTGACATGTGGCCATTCAAGGTTGTTTTGGTAATTTAATCAAAACTATGCAAATTATAGAACCACCTTTTCATCGTCTCATATTTGGCACGACCCTTAATGAACGAACAAGGTCTACCCAGCATCAGCAACAGCACCAAAAAACTGATCTACATTTTTCGGGGGGTGCTTTTTTCACTCTTCGGTGCTGATGAGCGGACCTTGTTTGTATATTAAAGGGGCGTACCAAATCCCTAACGCCTTTTCATACCTACATGTTCACTGGGCCTGGATCCTCTCTTGATGGCAAGAATTCTTGTGACATCAAGTGGTGCACGAGTATCTCCAAAAAGATGTTAATTTTCACTTTTTTGGAAGTACGCGTGCACCAATTGTAGTCACAAGAATTCTGTGGCGCACGAGTATCTCCAAAAAGATGTTAATTTTCACTTTTTTGGAAGTACGCGTGCACCAATTGTAGTCACAAGAATTCTGTGGCGCACGAGTATCTCCAAAAAGATGTTAATTTTCACTTTTTTGGAAGTACGCGTGCACCAATTGTAGTCACAAGAATTC
>JAOXJP010077650.1:0-44603 GCA_025762735.1 Platanus orientalis
AGTTTTGTGGTTTAATTCCTCATATTGTTGTTGCATATGATTCCATTTGGTGGTTCATTTATAATCCCTGTGTGACGGGTTGATCATGTTTGTTTTAAAGTATTGAATTACCAATATTTATTGAAGTGTTTTTAAAGTCATATGTTCCTTTTATATTTTAATTCTTTTCAACTCTTGATTTTTTTGTGTGGAATACATACTAATCTCTCTTGATCACATTCATGTGACAGGGATTTTATTCATAATTTAATCATAATTGTGTGGTGACACTCTGGTAATTTCCTTTATCAAGACTTGTAAATCTTTTTGGTCAATATGGAAAATCCCTTTTTGGACTCATGAGCCTTGTTAGGTTAATTTGATAAGTGTTTTGATTTATTGTATTTCTTGTCGTTATATGGGTTAGTAGCTTCACAATTATCATTGCTATTATTTTTCTTTTGGGTGCTTTAATCTGTCTTACATATTTTATATTCAGATGAAAAAGATGCCAATTGTGATGCTCACTTTCCCATAGGAGGAAATGTGTTGTCCAAAGTTATGGATATCTTATGTTCTCTATCATAGGTTGGCACATGATTTATTATGCCTCTTTGAAGTAGGGAATAAATGTTCATTTCAGCACTTTTTAATTTTAA
Organism: Platanus orientalis; assembly: GCA_025762735.1. Taxonomy (NCBI): domain Eukaryota; kingdom Viridiplantae; phylum Streptophyta; class Magnoliopsida; order Proteales; family Platanaceae; genus Platanus; species Platanus orientalis. The sequence goes on from JAOXJP010077650.1 coordinate 639, forward strand.
TCTTATATGCCCTCATTTTCATGAGTACTCATTCTCCTTTATTTGGAAAACTACTTTTATAGTTGAACCCCTATGTACCTGATCTTTGGTTGTGGGATGCGGTAACATATAGAATTCTGGACAGATTGGTTGTTCCCATAAAATATATAAAGTGATGTCCATAGATGTAGTTACCATTACCATTCATAGAAGGATTCTTGTGCAATATCGTATGTAAATGGTCCACAAATTAGCCAAATATCGTAGGTAAATGGTCCACAAATTAGCCAATTCATATATGTTTTATCTAACTCTTGAGCTATTATAGTTACATCCCATATACCTTTCTACTTGTGGTTTTGTGAAACTCTTAAATGGATTCCATCTCACTCAGGTTTAATGACACTTTTAGAATCTATGTTACTGTCATGCACATGTGCATACCTACTTCCGTGCTCAACTTAGTTTTATATGGTCACATAAGAAACAACAAAAATGGAAGTATCCACAAGCTTTGATGGCGGTCACCTATGTATAGATTATCTTAATCCATTTTATTTGTTGGAGGTTCTATGAACCATGTATACACTTGGTTTCATTTCTCTTATTTGTTTGTTTGCTTATGAGTTGATCCCTTGTATTATTATACTACTTTGAATCATTCAGAATTTAATACCATGACTTTCGATGAGTGCTTAATGATTCATTCCCAAGACAAACGTGCATTTTCATACTAATTTTCATGCCTTCTTGGCTACATGAAAGCATAAAAAAATGTATGTTTACCCACTTCATTATATTATTTTAATTTCATTTCAAATAGCATTTGTCTAATTGTTAGCTATATTATTTTCAGGAGACACTTAGAGGCTTGGGGAATATGGTGATGGTTTGGCTATACCACTCCAGAATAGGTAATCAACATTCCATGTAATTTTCATATGATTAGTTAGGTTGACACTTTGGGTAGATATATAAATAATTTGTATGGATGTCTTATGTACTTGATAGTTTACTTGGATTATTTGCGGCGGATATAATATAATCATGATGTATTTTGGAGATAGAGCTATCTAACGGACAACGATGATATTATTTATGTGAATGATATTTGAAGTGCTCATGATTATGGACTATTAGGTTATCAAAATAAGTGACATGAAGATCACTTTTTATCCCATAGGGTCTGTACTACAATCGTTATGTTGTCAAAATTTTGACAAAAATGGCACATGGATTCCTTACCTTTCCTTAGACATGGGACCTAATAATGGATGTAATTTACCTATTTAGACTGATTAAATGCTTGTGAAATGTATGTTGATCTTCTTTTCTTTTCATTGTAAATATCATGCTAAGATTCATATAACTTTAATATGCTATTTTATATTAAATATGTTACATTACATAGATATTTACTTGTCATTCATAAATTTGATTGTGTTAGGATATTCTTTGTTTATGGTAAAATGTTTTCTTTCATTTAATTTCAAATATATTCTATCATTCCCTCCTCTTCTAGGAATAGCATATATTCCTTAGCATGTGATGAGGAGTTGAATAGATTGAGGGAGAAGATAACTACTCTTGAGGGTCAGAATCAAGAGCGAGCCAAGAAAATTGAAGACTTTCAGGCTTCGGTGCAACATTTTCTTATGCATGTGGGGTTAGTTACTCAGGATGGTGAAGAGGGCACATAAAGTGGTAATCTGGCTACAACTTCTTGGTTAGTATATTCATTTTTAAAATATCATCTTTAATATGTCATTAATCTAAGGAAAATTCTTGTCATGTTGAGAATTACGAGAAATTTTACAAATTTAACTAATGTGGATCAAAAATAGGACTTTTGATGGCTAAATCATAAGAGAATTAGATGAAAAATTACAAATTCTTAAGATTTAGAATTGAAAAATAAAGATTCAAAGGGTAAAATCATTTAATAGCAACCAAATAGCCTAAAAACTGGCACAAGCACCTCGATCGGGACCAAAGTAACTTATAGGAATTGACGGCACACCAATCGCACACCTGGTTAGGAAATTAGATGAAAACTTGCAAATTCTTAAGATTTCAAACTAAAAATAAGGCCTCGGTGGGAAAAATTGTCAAATAGCAGTAAAACTAGAAATCGGCACTAGCACATCGCTCGAGGCCAAAGTAACTTGTAGGAATTGACAGCACACAAATTGTACTCCCAGTTAGGGAATTAGAGGAAAACTTGCACATTCTTAAGACTTATAACTAAAAATAAGGCCTCGAAGGGAAAAATCATCAAATAGCAACCAAACTGTCTGGAAACTAGTACGAGCACTTCGCACAAGACTAAAGTAATTTGTAGGAACTTACGACACACTAATCACACTCCTGGTTTAAGAATTAGACGAACACTTGTTGTATCTTACCTCTCCATCCCAACAGTAGATTCATTATTTTGTTCTCTATACTTCTATTAATTAAGTTATTTTATAAGGCTTAACACATTCTAATTTTAAAAATAGTTGTTATCTCAAAATTTCAGCAACATATTTTTCAAAATTATAATCAATACTTATTCCCTCAAATGTCAGCCCATTATATTCCAATCTAAATTCATCTATATATAAACTACTTATTACCTCTAAAAATTACCTAAACCAATCCTAATTCTAATACATTTCCTCTACTCTTCACAAATATATTCTATTTCTATACATAAATTTTATCTTAATCGATCGGTAATTAATGAGGTTTTCTTTACCCACGTTCCTATTTCTTAAGAGTTTCTTGCTGAATGAATGGTAGTTTGGACTCCTACCCATTGTTGTTGTATTTTGTTTCTCCCTTTTTAGTAAAGTTTCCATTAATTAAAAAGGTAATAGAAATAGGACATTACTCTAAGACCACATTTAGCATTACTTAGATGGAAAATAAGTGATTTTCTGAAAGTACATATTTACAAGCACTTGTTGAATCATCATATGTTTGATAAGATACAAATTATTAAGGGCTTATAGGCAACTCCCAATCAAATTGGATTGAAAGAAAATGGAATTCTTAAAGTAATTTCATGGATTTTAGGGACAATAAACAGTAGCAACCATATAGTCATTCTATTTGCTAACCAACTAGGATCAGGAAGCCGATTTTAATTCTAAATCCACTCTGGATAAGTGAATTAAAAACAAAGAGATATAACGCAGTGGTTGGATGTCTGCTTTTATGGTTCTACAAGTCCATCTATTTCTTTCAAATGAGGAAGATGTATCTGAGGGGCGGTTGGTACCTACTTGTTGCACAAAACAGTGTTAGTTGTGTCAGTATAGGCAACATCACAACCTTCCTACCAAACTGGATGTCATTGGTTATGCCAAAATGATGTGGTTGAGAACTTAAATCCATATCCTTGTTTAAATTAGAATACACACTATTTAGAAGAATGAGTATACATCTCTTCAATATGGTGAGATGCGTCCTAACCAAATGGTTAGATGGACATTTTTAAGCATGTGGCACATTGGTTTCATTGGGGTTAAAAGGAAGCCATGAGCTTGTTAAGGTTCCACTTCCCAATTGTTCTCATGCTTTAGGGCTAACTTTTATTGGACAACTTTTTTTTATAGATGAGAGTAACAAGATGGATCTCAATATTAGTTCTTGCTTTTAGGAAGATACAAGAGACATTGCTTACTTGTAAAGTGGGGATATAAACTATATTTTTATGTCATTGATAGTTGTTTCTTGTGTACTTTCACTTATATTTTCTTTCAGATTTGATTAATAAAATGTTAATATGATTGTTTTTTGTTTGTACAGATTGGTGATGGTTTTGTGGAGCAGGACCCACCTTTACATGACTCATTTATATTTGGAATTTGATATTTGGGCAGTCGTATTTGTACTCTTTTAGGATTTATTTGAACGGTTATTTGGTTTTTAAGTGTGTTGAATTATGTATTTATTTTTTACATTAGATTTGGATTTGAATTGGATACGTGTTTGTTACGAATACATATGATATATTAATTTAATGAATTAAGACCAATTTGAGTTGGATTAGAATGAATATAGGTGCATACAGGTTTTTAAGAAAATGTGTATATTTGATTAATTTGGAACAATTTGGGTTGGCTTAGGTTGGTTTTTAGCGACTCACAATTCTGCCGTGGAAAGTAATATTAGAAAAAAAAATTTGTTTCCGACAACTCAACAATTGAGTCACAAAAAATTGTAAAAATAAAAAAGAAATTAAAATTAAACCTTTTAGAGACGCACAAAGAGAGTCAGGGAATGTCAAATAATTAAATATAAAAAAAAATTAAAATGTTTTTGGCAATGTGTTTTTTTGCATCACCAAAAGTCCGATACCCCTATCTTCTATGACACATTATAGTTTTTCGTGACCCTGTAAGGGCACCTTTTGGTGACTCAATTGGCTTCGCGGATGAGTAACTTTTGGCAACTAAAGTTCTGGAGTTGCGAAAGAATTTTTTTCATGCACATGTAGCAACATGTTGGCGACGCGGTGATTTGAGTCGCTGAAAAGTTTTGGTGACCCATTTTTACACCTTTGGTGACTCTCTTATGTATTGCCAAAAGTGTCTTTTCTTGTAGTGAAAGGTTCTTCCTCATTGGACTTCTTCTCTTCTCTGTATGTATGTATCTGTGTATTCTTCATGCACCCTTGCCATGTATTTATAGATGCAGAAACGAACCTAGGTTTCAATTTTTTGAATTTTGGAAACTTTCCTTCTTGGTGGCGAATATGCATAATCGGTGGTAAATATACTGTTCAGGCACTTTTGTCTTCGTGTAGTGAGTAATTCAAATAAGGCTTTCTCGCACACTTTTGAGTGTGGTGAATAAAAGGGAATCTTCATATTAGCGTAATTTTGATTTCTAAAATTTCTCCCTCGAAAAATGTGTTGTGATAGTGAATAAAATTAGGCATTTTTCGAGAATAATCATAACTAACAACTCCCGTCTCTTCAGTTACCCTTTTTAGGTGATTTTTCAACTTTGTCCTTCACACAGTTGGTGAATAAAAGGATTGTTTTACCCTCACAAATATGTGGGCACTTTTCAAATTCCATGTGGTTGGGAAAAAATACCCTCATGGGTATAAAAGCATTGGGGTTCTTCTTCCTTAGCCATTTTTAGAACCCAATTCTAATCCGCCATTGCCGAGAGCTCAAGTTTCCTTTCCTTTGTGATTTTTGCATCCAACCCTTGGCTCCAACCTATCCAAAACTTTCCTTTTTCCTTGTAGTTATTCCAACACCATTTTTTGGTGTTTTTAGACCGTGAGGGCCTCTGTGAAGCGTTCGTCTTGATTTTCTTGAACCCGAAACCCCTTATTTGATTCTAGGTGAGTTTTAGAGCTTCGAATCCTAATTCCATTTAGATAAGTAGCTTGCCCTTGAGAATACAACAATTTTGAGATAAAATTTGAAGATTTTAGCTCAGTTTTGGGCATTTTGGCCCTCAAAATTCATTCAAGAGCTCAGGCCTTCTTCTCTAGTGAAGGCTAGGTTTTTGGCAACCATTCACTGCCTCAGGGCTGGCTTGAGTGGTTTGCAAATGGCTCTCTTTGCATTTATTCGCGAGTTGAAGTGCCTCTTATTCGCATACTCCTTGCTTAAGTGAGATGTGTTCGAAAAAATCTATACTGACCCTTCACTCATTTTGTGGTGTTATGCTGCCCAAATTGTGCAAATATGACCTTTATGTGTTTATTCGCGATGGGCCATGTTTATTCGCACACTTTTTATACTTAGAAAAAAAATTGTTTTTTTCCCCATTTTTCTGATTTTACTGTGTCTTTTGTGTAAGATTATGGCACCAAGAAAGATATCACTCTATAGCCAAGAATGACGAGATTATATTCCTTCTTCCATTCACCAAAGTCATGAATGGGTCAAAAGCTTGAGTATTTTTTACCCTACTTTTGTTGATGCCATCCCAGCGCATGCACCAAACCCGCTAAACTATATCAAAAATATATGCAAAGGATAGTGTAACTTATCTAATCGCGATCAAAGGGAAAATGTGGCACGTGACACATTGGTACACACCACCAAAGAAGGTGACATCCCAATTGACTCGACTGTTAGTGACTTCTGAAGTCTAATTTGAAAAATTCATCTTGGGGAAGCTGGATGGGTAGCCAAGCAGTTTAGAGGGTCCTCTTCCTTCATCTCCAAAAGCAAATGGAATGCTTTAGTGGAGTATTTCGTTGACCGTTGTATGCCAAAATAGACACAGTCAGCATGGCTGAGGCACTGTTGGGTTTAGTCGGTAACTTTAACATACACGATGCTATGTTGATAGAGGCCTTTTCAAGATGGAGCCCAGACACCAATACACCTCTATGCTAATATGGAGAGCTCAGAATCTCTCTCTCGGAATTCATTGGGGTGAGTCATCTACCATTTAAGGGGAGATTGATGGAATAATATATTCCTTTCAATCATCATTTCAGCACGCTTTCGCCCACATCCCAAGGAATATTTTGGGTCTTTATAGAATTTGACAACAAAAGCGTCTCATATGGCAAATTGATCAATCACATCGGCCAAGGTCCTGTATCAAAAGACCTTGATAGTTTGCCTCCCTCCTGAATTCACAAGAATGTCCAACCCAGAGACAATATACGTGATCATGTCTTCCTTGTCGGGGTATATGCAGCTTTCTTGAGTGGTTGGGCTCTCCTGAGCAGTGTTGGCAAAAGAATCTGTCCTAGAGTTTTCATTGCCGCTACTAATTTGGCAAAAGGAATTCACATGAACTTGGTGGTCTCGAGTCTTTGCTGCCTCTACAGTGGTCTACGAGATATAGTGGAATCCACATGGACTAAGGGAGACATTGGGAGAAAAGTTACATACCTCCTGCTTCAATACTTGTGTGCATGGCTATGTCTTTACTTCCCCAGCATTTATCAAGTAGGGGGAAAGAATCTAAGGATGACTGTCTACATTAATACATTAAAGAATCAGCATGTAGAGAAGATACTGCGACCCATAGCTTATTTCTGCTTTACTAAGAGGCTTATTCTTATTTAGGATCATCTGTTTAGCAAGCAAACCCTTATTGATGATGGGTTGCTTAGGGGGGATGTTTGGGCAAAGTTCTACTTGTTTAGGAACAAGTCATTGGCTTAGAGAAGGGATGGCTAAGTTATCATTAAGGCTTATAACCCGCATAGATTTACCCAACAATTTTCATGCTTCTAAGGGCTCATTCATCTTCCAGCCTCTATATAGAAGGTGGGCAAAACATCCACCCTAGAGGCCATCAAGGGGGCCTGTTTATATTTTGTGAGGCTCGAGACAAGAAGCTATTCAATCCTCCCTACCGAGGCCAATGAACAAGATAATTTTATGTTCGATTACCACTACACGAGGTGGTGAAATAACTCATTCTTCACCATAATAAGGTACAATGAAGACGGTGACAATTCGTGAGTGGCGTTTGATGATGGTCAGAGTATAATGGTGATGGCTAACAATACCCATAATAAGGCGTTGGCCAAAAGATAATCGGCCTTGAAATGACCTAAGAGATCTTCCAAGGCACAGGATGATTCGCAAGGGGAAGAAGGCTCAGTGTTGTCCTAGCCTCATGCAAGTTTAGTCGAAAGCTCATGCGCTCAACCCAAAAGGAAAAGAGGCCCCCAGAAGAATAACACAAGGCAAGAGATCGCAACACATTTCATCCTCTGATAGTGATGGGTCTCTTAGAAGGATGTCGCCCATTCATGAGGACGTCTTGAAAGACATTGGCGGTTATTTTTTTAGGAAACGTCATAGGTGAGGACTAAATTGGAAGCTCAGTGCGAACTGGAACAAAAAATTCCATTTGCTAGGGAGTTCATGGGTGGTGGCGAGACCCTAGAGGAGTAACTAAGCCTGGCTGAAATTTTGCCAGTAATGCAAGAACAAGGGTTAGTATACCCCTTCACACATCATTCCACAACTTCCCCTGCCACTGAACCTGAACCTGTAAGTTAGATAATGAAAATGAGAGTCTCTCTATCTCTTAGTGGTCTTGCAAAGTATCATAAGCAGCCAAAGACCCGAAGATATTCGTCAAAGAGATCTTTTATGGGAGTTTGCCAAGAAGTGAGGATAGAGTTGCAATGTGCTTGGGACATAGGGAGTGATCTAGGAGACATGGCATCCATCATGAATTGTTATGATATCGATGGGCAAGTTCTGGATTACATTTCTTGGTGAAGTAACGGGCATCAGTCTAGAATTACAACCCTACTTCTATACCAACATCAACATTTCTAAGATTACCCGCTTCACCTTGCCCAAGTATATCGAAAATGTTCAAAAGAGGCTAGCAGCAGCCAGACAAGCTATTCCTTCTGTGACTTTAGTGTCAGCTCATGGAGTTGTTGAATCCTAAGTTGGAGATGATGAGGCCGTTAGACTGGGTATCGAGTATTCTTTAGCAACTTCCCAGCCTATCCACTTCAACAAAGAGCCTGGGAATGAGGCAGAGGTGGAGAAACAAATTTGTTGTGCCATTGAAGAATCTCGATGTACTTTGAGGCAAAAGCCATATGTTCCTTTTAAGGGAAAGACTATTCTTAAGACTGGTGAATCTTCCAGCATACCTGAAGCTAGGCGGCTTCAAGTACAATTATGGAGCAAGGCATGGAATCCGCCTTCACCAACTCCTATTTCAAAGTGGGTCAAGGTAAAACATGATATCTATGCTTTATTAAGGGATTTTAATACTCCTCATTACAGTTATAGAAGTTCCCATTTGTTTGTTGCAGGTTCACACTGACGTCTCCTCAACAAGAGTAGAGTCGCGACCAATTCAAGAAACTATGACTCCCGAAATGAGAACCCTAGCTACTGAAGTCCCTATGCCTCTTATTCAATTAGAACAGCCTAATCCGATGGAAACATCTACTTCCACGATTGTTGTCCCAACTGTCAAGATTCAATGCTTTTTGGCTGAGTCGGTCCTTAGCCTAATGGTTGCAGACACTAGTTCCTTGCAAGAGCCTATTGATTACAGAGGGCTTTATGTTCCAACAAATGATCTAGTAGATGTCCTCCTAGGAACTGGTTCTAATAATGATGCATTATCAGTTATTGACTCATAATTTGATGACCATGGTGGGCTTTCTACTGATGATGGAAGAAGATCCTAGCTCTCACCTATAGCGAAAGATATGGAGCAAGAGAACTGAGTATAAGATAGAATAGATGGATCTAGTGTGACTCTAGAGATAGAAATGGGTGAGGTAACACCTATCCCCAAGGTCAAAAGAACCCAAGACGAGGACCAAACTAGATATAGCACTTTAAAACCTGGTGTTCAACAAGACATAAGTGCAAATGTAGGGGCAACTAATGATGACACAATGGTTCAGGAAGGATCGTTGATAAAGGTGGTCCATGATAGAGCTAACAATGAGGTGGTAGTATTTGTTGCTGAGCAAGCCAATGAGGACACCACCATGACCACAATTCCTCCCTTTGTTGAGGAAAGAAGCGAAACTCAAATAGGAATGGGGATGGAAATGATCAGTGGAGAGGGCTTAGCTAAGCAGACGATTGTCTCCCTAATCACATCTGGATCAGGGGTAGCTCCCCCCACGGTACTTACAACTAATGCTACAGGATCTCAACAAACTGAACCCACACCCATAACAGGTATAAATTCCTTGAGTTTTATTTAATTTACTTCCATAAACTAACTTGTCTCTTGTGTCTCATTAATCGAAGACGAAGAGGTCCCTGTCATGGCAATAGTTGAAGTTCCTCCTTTTAGTTACTGTAGGGCATTATTTGTTCATGCACTTGTTGACAAGTTTCTTTGCTTTCTTCATATGAGATCATGAGCACAACTAACGCCTTTAGATGTCAGATCCAGGTTGCTACAGCTTATATGGCTCGAAGAGCGATGCTGAATTATCTTGCCACCCTAGACCCAACTACTCCTGACCTTGCCATCATTAGGAATGAAGTGTTGGTGTCCTTAACCAAAGACGTGGAAGTTCATATTTGGAATGACGAGGTTCGCCAAGGCATCGCAATGTTCTTTGATTCCTTAATAAGGAAGTCACATATATTAGATGAGCTTACTAATATCAAGGGCAATGTTGAGGTTCAAGCTTGTTTAGCTGCTTCTGAGGCTAAGAATGACGCTTTAGTAAAAAAAACCTTGATCAAATCTATGAATCAGTGGCCAAGGTTAATGCCAAGCTAGTAGATGCCAAGGAGGAGTTGTTCGGGTGCAGGCCGAATAGCACATCTTACAACCATTTGGGAGAAGAAAGAGACGGAAGGAACTACACTCGAGCCACATATAGCCATGGTACTATAGATCACCTACATGAAGAGTTCGTAACTCGAGGTGACCTAGCATGGGCCTCTTTGGCTATTGAAGAGGATTTATGTACCCGTCTTGTTTCTACTTTCCCAAAATAATGATGCAATCTTTTCTTGAATAAATAAAATTTGGGCCTCTTTTTGGTATTCTTCATGTCATGATATTATTTCTTTCCACAATTTTCTTCATTTTATGTTTTGACATTATGAGAGCTAAGCGTTAATTATGACATTATCAGAGTCAGGTAAATATGACTTTATGAGAGTCCAAAATGGAGATAGACTTTCTAAGAGTCATGTGGGAACATGGGTTGACTTTATGAGAGTCAAATATGGGTGTTAACGTTATCAAAGTTAGGTGAATATGACTTTATGAGAGTCCAAAATGGAGATAGAATTTATAAGTCAATCTAGAATTGTTTTGACTTTCTGAGGTTCAAAATGGGTTAACTTTATAAGAGTTAAGAGTGAATAGGTTTGAATTTATAAGTGGTCAAGAGTGAAAACACGGGTTGACTTTATAAGAGTCAATGGTGAATTGATTTGACTTTATAAGGGTCAAGAGTGAATTGGGTTGATTTTATGAGAGTGAAGGGTGAATTGATTTGATTTTATGAGGGTCAAGAGTGAATTGGTTTGACATTATGAGAGTTAAGAGTGGATTGGTTTGACTTTATGAGAGTCCAAACTGAATTGGTTTGACTTTATGAGGGTCAAGAGTGAATTGGTTCAAATTCATTTACATACCCCCCCTTGAGAAGTATATCATGTAGTAACATAACGTAATGATATACTTCTCAGGGCTATATCTATCTTGTTATGTCAAACTGCCTACGTATTGTAGAACAAGATCAAGGTAAAATGTAGTTCAACTGTGGGATTTTGAGTGTTTTTGTCCCTTTTTGTCCCTTAACGGTCTCCCACTAGGATTGGGGTTCTCCTAATTTTTGCATCTCACTACCATTGCCAGTTTTCAACGAGACCAGTGATGATTCGATCTTGTCATGATCAAATTTTTTTTACTCGTAGTGCTCATACAAGTTTTTACGTTTTTTCCATCACACTTTATTTATCATATTTTCCTTTTCTTCCCTTAGGATCCCTTAACCTAAGACTAGGGGTCGCCTAATTTTGCATCTCATTGCCATTACTGGTTTTTAGTGAGATCGGTAATTGTTTTTTGGGATGCGGTTGCATCTAAGATGTGGGGAGTTCAAATTGCCTATGTACCTACTTTTAACATAATCAAACTAACAGAGTTCCTAGGAAACAGGTACTTAACATTTAGGGATAGTACTTTTTCAAGAATCTAGCATTAGTAACTGAAAGTATTTGATTGCCTTCGACATCTCTGAGGAGGTAGGCGTCGTGAGGGTAAGCTTTTTCAACAACATACGAGCCATCCCACTTAGATGCAAATTTGCCTTCTTTTGTCTTGTTTGGGTTAAGTAGTGACTTGGAGAGGAGGACAAGTTCACCTTTTGTGAAGGAACAAAGTTTAACTTTCTTGTTGTAATCTCTTGCCATGTGAGCTTCGTATAGTTCTGAGTTTTGTTGAGAGGCAAGCCTAAACTCATTAAGGGTTTCGAGTTCAGAGAGGTGAATCTTAGCAATTTTTGCGTTAGTTAGGTCTTCTTGTATTGCAACACGTAGGGAGGGAACTTGGATTTCCACTGGTAGAACAACTTCTATACTAAACACTAGGGAATATGGAGTTGCCTGTGTAGGGGTACGGAATGTAGTTTGGTGTGCCCAGAGTGCTTTAGGCAGACGTTCATGCCAATCCTTTGTATGCCTTAAGATCATCTTCTTTATAATCTTATAGAGGGTTTCGTTGAAAGCCTCCGCCAACCCATTAGCTTATGGATAATACCATGAGGAGTGCTCCAGATCAATGTTGTATTTTTCCATAAGTCGGTATAATGTTGAGTTAACAAATGGCTGCCCATTATCAGTGATGATTCGATCGGGAATTATGAACTTATATATGAGGTGGGTTTTGATGAACCAAAGTATGTCTGATGCCTTAATTTCATGCAAAGCCACGGCTTGTGACCACTTAGAAAAGTAATCTATTACGATGAGGATGTAATGGTGTCCTTTAGCAGATGTTGGGGTGATTGGTCCTACAACATCTATACCCCACTTAGAAAAAGGCTAGGAACAAGATGTAATATGTAATGGTTTGGCTGGTACATGCCCATAGTCACTATGTAGTTGGCAAACACAAGGTTTGACATATTCAATGCAATCAACAACCATGGTTGGCTAGTAATACCCTAACCTCGTTAATTGATTTTGTAGCTTGGGCCCACTTTGGTGTCCACTATATATGTCGGCATAAAGTTTGTGCATTATCTTGCTTACATCATCAATTGATAAACATCATAACAGAACACTATCAAGTGACTATCTATATTGTTGGTTGCCTTGAAGGGTAAATCATGGGGTGCAACGTCGCACTTCTGCACGTTTGATAGGGTCAGTGGGCTTTCTCCTATCCATAAGATGTTGGATGAGAGGTGTGACCAATCACTGTCAGCTCCCTTTGTATCAAAATTATTTTGTCCTTACTCGTTGACCTCTTGCAAGTCAGTAGTGCAGGTAAGGACATCCTCACTATCATTGTCAAACAGTGGGGATATAAGCCTTTTTTCTCCCATATGTATGGTGAGATAATCATTCCTTGGGTGAGTGAGTGATGTGGCCAGACTTGCGAGTGCATCGGCTTGCCTATTACAGTCCCTTCTAACATGTTGTATTTATAGTTGACAAAATAGCATAGCCAAGTCTTTGGCTCTTTGGAAGTAGGCTGTGAGACTTGGCTTCTTGATGTGGTATAGGCCGTTCATTCGTCACATAATGAGTTCTGAATCGCCATACACTATGAGATCTTCAATGTGGATCTCTAAAGCTAACTCAAGTCATGCTATGAGAGCTTCATACTCGGTTCCATTGTTTGAGCGACATTTCGTTAATGTGAGTGAATGCATAATGATACCATTATCGAGAATGATGAACACTATGTCGATTCCTAAAGATTTATCTGTATTATTTTCTGGGGCACTTATCAGCCCTCGGGATGCACCATCAAAGAACATTTCCCACCCCTTCTTTAGGTCAATCTGCATGACATTTCATTGGGTAGATCTAGTTGTAAAGGGGAATCATCTGGTATTTGGTGTGTAGCGAGGAAGTCAGCCAAAGCTTGCCCTTTTATTTGGCAATACGCCCCTAAACAGAAGGTTGACTCATTATATATTTTAATGGGTCTGCTCTAGAGATAAGATGTACCGTCATTGTGAGTATAATGTCTTAGCTTCTGTAGGGAGATGATCAAAGCTAAGAAAACTTTCTTGATGGTAGAGTAATTCAATTCTGCTCCCAGCATGGATCCGCTGAGATAATATAGCACACACTCCTTGCCTTCTTCATTATGCTGAGTAAGTAGAGCACTGAGGGAAGAATCCATACATGTGATATACAATAGTAATGGCCTTCCTGGAGAAGGGCTCATGAGTAAAGGTAGATTCAATAAGTACCGTTTAATGCTATCGAGGGCATTCTAACGTGCTTGGTCCCATATGAAAGGGACCCCCTTCTTCATTAACCTGGAGAAAGGCTAACAACATCCCAAAAGGTTGGAGATGAACCATTGGATATACGCCAGTCTACCTTGGAACCTTTTGAGCTCAGAGATATTTTGCTGCGTTGGCATTTCTACTATGGCAATGATCATTTTAGGATCTATTTCTATGCCCCTATGTCTAACAATGAAACCGAGGAAACATCTTTTGGGCATACATTATTGAGGTCCCTGTAATCGATACATATCCTGATTTGGCCATTCTTCTTTTGTACAGGCACAATATTAGCAAGCCATTTTAGATATCGAATTTTTCAAATAAACCTAGCTTTAAGTAGTTTTTCCACTTCCAATGTTATCTTATCGGCGATGTCATGCCTAGATTTTCTTAGATGTTGCTTGATGTGCCCCTAAGAAGGATTAATAGTGAGGCAATGGACCGCCACGTTAGGGTCTAGACCTAACACTTCAGAATAGTTTCAAGCAAACACATTCTGACCAATAGTGTTTGCTCTTCTAAGGAGAGACGAGCGTTAATAAAAGTGGGTTGAGGATCTTCTTCGGTCCCTAAGTTCTTTTCAACCAAATTGTCGACCGTTGCTTGACCTCCATCCTTAAGTTCTAGAGGTGTGGGCATGACTTGTCCTATGAAAAGGTCTCCTGAGGGCTATGTTAGTGCTTCAAAAAATAGGAACTTGAATTGGGAATCCTCCCATAATTCGATCACATATGTTGTGATCATGTGTAAAGAGACTTTTAGTTTGGTGGGCTACCAGCCTAGGCCTCTTATATTGTCTTTGTTCTTTGAATGAATAACTAGACACTCAAAATCTTGGGTTAGGACTTCCTTGCCTTTAGATGATTCTTTTCATTCCCCTTATTGGTCGAAACCACAACTATCAAGCAATCCAAGTGCTAGCTTTATATTAGGAAATAGGTCTTCAGGATCCTTTAATTCTCTCTCTATCGTAGTCCCAAAATTGTCTTCTAGTTGGATAGGTCCCTTAGGTAGGAGGACAGTGGAGATCTGATAAGGGTCAATCCGTGCTTCGTATAGTCATGCCAAGGGAAGGACGAAACCCTGTGCTATCATATCGGGTAGTAGTTTGGTTCTACTTCTAATGGCTATAATGGTGTATCATACTTTTAACCTTCACAGTTTTAACCTATTTTCCTCAGTTACAACATTTTTGTGATGGTATTTATGGCTCGGTTTTTCGGTAATATTGGGCATCGGTGAAATATACATCAGCTGTTTGAAAGGGGTTGTCATTGGCCACTATCATCCCCTGAGTGCCCTACCATAGGTACTTAACGCATTGATGAAAGGTGGAGGGGATGGCTTAGTACTTATGCATCCACGGTTGCCCTATGAGGGCATTGTAAGTGATGTCTTCTTCAATTACGAAGAAGGACGTCCAATCTTCTATCTACCCAAACTTAGTTTTCAACCTGATAGAACCAAGGGGACATTGTTCATTGTGATTAAAACCCTAAATGACAAGACTACTTGGTCTGAGTTAAGATGAACCGATCCCTAGATAAGTCAATATCTTGACTGGGAGGATGTTTATTACCTAACCTTCATTGATCATTACCCTGGAAACGGGTTGTTTGTCAATGATGCATGTGATGAACTGTGATCTATTATGATAGTGATCATTCGAATATCGGCCAGTATCTTCAAAAGTGACTATGGGAATGCATATGTCCTCTCGTGTTGATATCTACCAAGAGGCCCTTGTAATGTCATCATTCTTGGTGAATTCATTTGGGTGAATCAGTGCATATATCATCGAAGCCCTAAGCTTTAGTGACATATGAAGTGCATCATAGATAGTTAACAATGATGAGATCTTTTCAGATGTGCCATTATGCCATAAGGAATAGAGTTATCTGTCTTCTTGATGGGTTTACTATGTTTGGCCTCCATAGCAACTTTCTTTATTGTGTTAACTTGTTGGTTAGCAATCGGGCTTCGAGGTGGTATCTATTTTATGGATCGTAACTTAACCTGATGGACATATTGAGTGTGTGGCTGACTTTCCTTGATCAGTGAGGTGATCTTAAGTTTAGTGACATTGTAGACTTCTATTTGTTGGGAAGTAGACACTTCATCTTCAGAAAGGTCCTCAGATGCAGTTATAAAGTTATCACTATCACTATCAGACACTTCAGAGTTAGTAATCAAGGGTGACATGCCCTGTAGGGATGAATCATCATTGTGGGTTTCCCATGGATTCGGGAAGTCTTCATCCTCGTCAACCAAGGTTGAAGCCTCACTAGCGCCCATATCAACATCCCACTAGTTTTGTGGCAAGAATTGTATCACACTTTAGATATATTAAGGATCATGCCTTTATGCTCTTTGACGATGATAAAAGCAGTTGATGAGTATTGGCCAAGAGGAAATATGACATGATGGTAGAGTTAGGTACCAATCAAAAGCATGTGAGTCCAAGTAAACGGGGAAGAGTCACACAAATAGGTTATGTTCTATCCTTGGCAGCCCTATTTCCTGTAAGAAATGTTCGGTATGGTAGTGAGGGTCCCCTACCCCAGTTTATAGTGTAAATGGCAGGAGCTGATACTCATTTGGGAATTCAATAAAGTAGATTTCATTCTTGATGGGTTTTCTTAAGTCGCCAAAGCATTTTAAGTCCAACACTTGAGCGATGATCTAGTTTGGAGAGCCATTGAACCCCTCGTAAGTATATTACTAAAGCGGCTACCTTAGAGGATCTGTGTTCCAAGTGTCATATGGTTTTATACTGGGTCTCATAAATGGTATGTTTTATGGTGTTAGGTTCATGTACCAATCCAGAGGTGTGCCATCTAGTGATAGTGGGAATAGCCACAACAAGAGATTGGTGTTATTTATCACCTCTTTATAGGATATCATGAACTTGAAGAGAGTGTATCATGGTCATTGATAGTCTGCATTAGAAAAGATATTAAATATAGGTACTTCATAGCCTAGTGGGAATGGCTCACTATAAACCATAGTTTGGCAATGAAAGATTTATCAACAAAACTTAGATAGTACCTTTTGCAAATATTTGCACTTCTATGGTGCCATAGGAAGGCATGTTATCCTTGGTGGTTGGGATAATAGAGAAAACATTTGTCCTTCTAGGGTGACGGAAAAGCCATTTGTACTAAATTTTACTTGTGTGACTCATATAATTCTTGTTCCTAAGTGGTCTCCATAGGTTAGTGTATTCATATGTAAGTCTATTGATATTGTTGGCTCCCGTCGTGCTACTATTGGTCGTAAGACATGTGGTGTCTCAGACTCCTATATACTAGAAGTCATGTTACATGTGATGAATGGCAGCTCTAGAAGGTCTTCTGACATATAGTCTTCTAAGGCCATTGAAAAATGTGAGGGTTGTTCCAATTGGCCATCTGCATATGTCATTGGCTTGACCATCTTTATTTTGAAACTCTTTTCTATCTTCTTTTTAACAAATCCCTTCATGCATGGTGGGCGCTTTCGTACACGTTTAGTAGGGCCATGTGTCTAACTAGGTTTTGCATTGGCATATTGAAGTCTTCTTTTGTGCATTGCTTTGCTTTTGAAGGTGACCCAATCGTCCTCCTCATTATTAGCAACATCTTGGGGAATAATTGTGGTATGAATCCCATTTTCTTCCCCAATGGAGACAGTATTTTCCGTTGTCCTTCCTATATCTACGTCGAGTGCCACTATCCTTCTATTGATCAAATCTTGCAACTTGTCTTTAAAGATAAAGCATTCTTGTAAGGTATGATCCAAAATACGATGGTATTTATAATACTTTGTGTCATTTACTTTGTCGTCTTCTACAGGTCTCTTCGACTAAGGGAGTATTATGTCTTGTAACTCAATCATCTATCTGAAGAGACTTTCTAGGTTGTCTAAGGGTAATGTATAAGTTCACTCCTACCTTTCTTTAATGCTAGGCCTTTTAATAGGTTTCTCTTACCCCATCGCGGTAGACTTGGCTACATTACCTGTTTGTTTGATCTGGAGCTTTATAGGTGGCTTCTTAGTCCCCACCATGACAGACTCCATTTTGTTGATTGTTTTTTCCCTTCCTTTCACACTTATGATCCAATAAACTCTTCTCTAAAGCATAGGCTTTGGATATTAAGTTGTCGAACCCGGTATACTTCTGAGTCGTAAGATGAAGAGAGAGCTTAACTGATGTATTATTCAAGCATAGCTCCAAGAGCATCTTGAGGGGAGGTGCATTCTCGCGAGAGTACGGCATGTTCTTTTATCTATTGATGAAGTCAACCACTGATTCATTGTCCCACTATTTTTTGCCAAGTAACTCATATAACTTCATAGGCTTGTGCACACTCTAGAACTATTGGACGAATGCTCTTTTCATTGCAGCCCAATCCAAGATAGAATATGGTTTTTGATTAGAGTACTATGTAAATGCTGCTCCATCCAAGGACTGAACAAATAATTTTGAAAGCAAGTCATTGTATTGAATGATAGAGCCACATCAAGACTTGAAGTGGGCAAAGTGCTGTTTAGGGTAGGAGGACCCATTAAATGCATTAAAATGAGGCTACACATATTTAGGCAAGAAAGATGTCACATTTACATGTGGCGGGTATGGCTTTCCAGTTGTGTATGTATTCACAGTTTCTTGTTCTTTATATTCTTTGAGCATTTTGGCCATCATGGTTCGCATCTAATTGGGGTCCATCATAGGCATAGCTGGGTTTATGTAAGGTCCTTTCATGAAGGGAGTTTGTGCAAAAGTATTATAGCCGTATGCCCATTGTGGAGTAGGCCCATATGGCGGTGGCTCTTGTTGCATAGAGATAGTCTTAGTGGCACAAAAGCATTTGGTACAGCATTAAGAGTTAGAATTGTTCCTGGCACAATAGCGAAAGCATATTCTGGTGTGTACTGTGGATACCCCCCTATATTTGGCTTGGCATGGGTATCCTAACGGATTCCGCTATTAAAGGATTATCATTTGATGGGGCTACACCCTATTTTTCCAATGTAAGTTGATCAACCAAACCTTTCAAGTTAGCTATTGCACTATCCTATGCTGCTAAGCGTTGATCTTGGCTCCCTATTTGGGTTTGCCAATCGGTGGTCATTATATGTTATTCATTAGAGTTAGAACGATATTCTTTGAGGTTTACATTTTCTACATTTGTCGGAGGGTTTTGAATTGTCCTTGATCCTGTTACTATTGCTTCAAGACCTTGTGAGGCGGAAGTGACATTAACCTAGCAATCGTTGATGGTGTTCTTGGTTTCCTAGCTATTGTTGCCAACTAACTTTTGGTCATCATACCTGCGAAGTTAAAGGCTCGCGGCCGAGATATAAAAGGGCCTGTGGTATTGGCAAGGACTTCCTTCCTTACTCCTGTCACTATTATTGCCACCTATTTAGGTCTAAATATTTTGCCTTTGCTAATGTAAGGTGTATAACCTGTATTTCCCTTAACGTAAGAGGGCAAAGACAAGTCGATCTTTTGTGGGTGTACCCATGGCAGAAGTGCATTAATTGGCATGCCATTCGCCTCTTGTTTCTTATGAAAGAGTTAGTAGATTTTGGACCTTTTCCTCTAAGTGATGTTTCTTCTTTGTTTTTGTTTAGGGGATATCACTCTCTTTCTTTTGAATGCTTTACTATCTTCAAGATCCCTTAAAGGTTCAAACCTAGTCCAGAGCATTGAATTTCTGAACTCCACGCTTGCCTGTAATTGGTGTCAGTTGCATTGTGCGTGGGGAGTTCTAGTGGTGATATTGCTTAATCAACTCCTACCCTTTTTGGAGCGTGGTTTTCACATGCATTCTTACCTTATATTTCTTCTTTTATTTTGCGGGCTCTTTTTAAGATTAGGTGTTTAGCTTATTTGGCCCCCTAACATTGTGGGAATTGTTGTAAGTGTGACATGCACTGCAGCCAAATTCTAGTGTTCAAGTTGCAAATAAGGGTCTTTATTTGCAAATGACACTGTGCGTAAATGAATTTTATTAGTGTGTTTAGTGTGTGAAATTGCAATTTTTATTTGTGGAGTTCCTATTGCGTGAATATTGGCATATACATAAAGGGGCATTTTTGCCTTTATTCTCACACAATGTTTTCTCTGTATCCGCAGAGTCCATTTTTTAAACTTTTCCATAATCATAGTTTTGTGATTTTCCCGAGGTTTCAATGATCTTTTCCTGGGAATTTGGCCTACGCTTAGGCACCCAAACTTTTATATTGTTATGTCCATGTGAGTTTCTCTTCCTTCACGAATTTTCTTTTATATTCACGGGTTTCTTAGTTGGCAAATATAAAGTTTTATTCGCGTAGAGTAGGGCTGGCGAATATGAATCTGGAACCTTACCTGAATCACAAACTTGTGATTTTTCCTGAGTTTCAGTGGCCTCTTCCTAGGAATTTGTCCTAGACTTAGGTACCCATTGTTTCTTTAGGTTACTTAGGGTTATTTGGGGAGAATAGCCCTTTGATTTGGTGGGTCCCCAAAGGGGTTTGTTTGAGGTTGTAGGTACACTATCCTTAACGGATAGTAGCATTATGATAGCCATGTGGGGGGAAACCGGAGCCTCAACCTCTACTAATGTTAAGGAGACCGGAGCCTCAACCTCGGATGTTGTTTGGGAGACCAAAGCCTCAACAAAGCAGATAGGTGGTGGGAAAATCAAGACCTTAACCCATGATTTAGGAGATGTAGTCGAAAGGCCTCCTGGGACACCGAAAGAGTGTTCCACGGTTGCAACTTCAGTGGGATACCTATGACAAGGAAAGGCACCCATCAATACAACAGAACTTGAAAAGAAATAAGAGGAAAGTATGGTTCCACCAAGCGTGCCAAAATTTTGTAAAATCAAATTTCAACTACAGGAATCGGGCCTGCAATATGCAAAATTTACCACAAAAGCAAACTACCTAGCCTTTAGAGGGCTAAGTTATTATTTTTTGTAAGGTGGGAACTAATACTCCAAATCTCAAAAAAACTTGTTAATTACAGCCGTTAATGGCAAACCTCTAATTATTTTCATGTTTTCTCGATTTCTAATACGAAAGTTGCATAAAAAATATAAAGAAGAAGAGGCAGAGAATTTTGCTCTTTGTTGATATGGATATATATGTTGTATAGATATAAGCATTGCTTTAATGCAAGTGGATTTTTATCTTGCCATATCCTTCTTCAAGATCAAGCTTCTTTGATGTCTTCTTGGGAGAATTTGCAAAGGTATGATGGACATGTTATCTCCTTGAAGAGAAAGGCTTGTAGAACTTAAAGAGGGAGGACAATGTAAAATCGTACTTGAGTTGGAGATAATGTTTGTGATGTTTGAGCTTGTGAAGAGCCAAAGGTTCTTCCTCCTTGGACTTCTTCTCTTCTCTGTATGTATCTACATATTCTTTATGAACCCTTGCCATATATTTATAGATGCAAAAACGAACCTAGATTTCTATTTTTGAATTTTGGAAACTTTCCTTCTTGGTGGAGAAGATGCACAATCAGTGGCAAATTTAGTGTTTGTGCACTTATGTGTAGTGAATAAGATTTTGCTTATTCATGCACTTTTGTCTTTGTGTGGCAAGTAAAGCATATTAGGCTTACTCACGCACTTGTGAGTGTGGCGAATAAAATGAAATCTTCATATTTGCACAATCTTCATACTCACACAATTTTGATTTCTACAACCACACAATGCATAAGTGATTTATAGTGGTTAAGTACTTTGGGCCTACGTCCACTCTCAAAGGTTTATGCCCCAAGACACTTAATTTTATTAATAGTTATCCTAAACTATCATAGAAAGATTAACAAAATATAACTCACTTACAAGTTCAATGAGAATTCACTTGCCTTATAAGTACACACCCAGTGACTCTAGTGAATCTACTTCGTCCAGTGGCTCTGATGGACACTTGATGAGAATATACACTTAGCTCCAACAAGTGCTTAGAGAATCCCGCCTCCAGTGAGTCTAGGGAAGGCTATTTCTTTTGTTGATATTGTGGTACTCCTTCCATAGTTGCTTGCCTCTTTATAGGATGATTTGATTGTGATGCCCAGTCTTCATTTGGAGAGATAAAGGTTTGGCTTTGGGTTTAGCTCTCTAAGCTTCCAAAGATTTAACTAAAATGTTAGAAAGCTTCTCACATTACCTTGGGCAAGGTTTTAACTATTGGAAATAGCACAAGGTTGCTTACTCAATACTTATTCCACATAATTTACAACAATTTGTTCATTTTTCACAAGGTTTACATATAGAATCAATGTGAAATTCTTCATGAGAACCATTGGGTTTTTATTCCTCATTTATAAAGGAACAAAAACAATACTCTAAGAACTCCCAATGGCTCTTTTCCAATAAAAAATCATGAATTTAGACTTTCTAGACTTGTTGTTCATGATCAATCATCATTTTTTATGATCGGTCATGGACTTTCATGATCGATCATGGACTTCAATCATGAGTCTCTAGATTTTCAAGGTCTATACATGATTGATCATAGACTTTGATCATGAGTCCCTAGGACAATCTTCTGACAATGACTGATCATTGGGATCGATCATTGTTCTGTTTCATCATTTTTTTTTTACTTATCATTGGTTCAACTTCTGTGGGATTTTCTCTAGAATTTGGGTATGTCTTTTCTATGCTAGCATAGGTTTATAATGTTAGGTCCATACCCAAAAACCCACTTACCAACATTACCTTTAGTGGTTTGACTTAAAGTCCATTGGTGGGTTCTTAATGTGGCTTATCACTATTATAACTTGATACTTCTTGAACTATTCACATGTGTAGCTTGAGTCTCTTAATCTTATGGTCTTTCCTAGCTTTAAGATATTCCTCTTGAAGCTTCTTCCGGATTTTAACTTTGAGTTACATGACTCAATGAATATACAAAATACATACATGTAAGACAAATACAATGACCACAATATATCATAGTTTTGGAATGGGATTGACATACAATTTTGCATTAATACTAAGTACCGACTTCAATTCATGCCAATGCTCCATTTTAGGGTTTGTACATCTTTTACTTTTCTCATATAGTAGAAAAGGGATATCCCCGTGGGCATAGGCATTTTGGCTGAACAATGTAAAATCATGCATGCCTTGTGTGATTGTTGATTTCTTTGTTACTAAATATTATTAATTTATTGCATATTCTTCCAAAAAAATAATATTATTTATCACATAGAACTTGAGTGGTTTAGGCCTGTATCCCATTATGTGAAATACAGGATTTGTTTCGCTGCATCAACACACATGAAGCTCCAGCATCTTCTAATCAGCCCCGTAATTAAAGAATGAGCACCTGACCCATTAAGTTCATCTTTGCCTGGACTTACATTTACACTGACAAAATAATTAACAACTTTGCAGTTCTTCTACCTATAGGTAATTCCAAAGGGTTAGCCTCTGGCTAAACACATATCCAAAGCCATTTTAACACTATCTGAGAATGACAAGATTACAGTGTTTATTGAAAGGTGTCTTGAAGTCTCACGATGCTTCAACCGTGCGTAAGACCAAGTCATCAAGAAACGTCACTCTAGAAAGTTTTGTTTATTTGGGTCTCTTAAGACCTAAACCTATTAGGGTTTCTTGGGTGTGTGTGCTATCTATGAAATGAGTCTTTTATGGGTTTTAGGGTTATAGAAGACTTGTGGCAGATTGGGCATGAGAGGCAAGAACGTATTTAGTGTTGGGAGTTCTTCTTTGGGTTTTTATCTTAGGGTATCACCTTTGGGGTTTGGGAACTGTTATATGTTTTATTCTCTTCTTTATTATCCATATTAGTGAAGTTATTGATCGTCTACGCCTGTGGATGTAGGCAGGTTTGCCGAACCACGTTAAATATTGTCTCTTGTGTGATTGTTCTTTATTGTTTCTGTTTTCTCGTTTTGTTTATGTGCATTGCATTCTTGAATCCGATCCGTGTTTTGTTCTACTGTGCTGTTCTAACACAACAGCATTGAATAAGAAGTGGGTCTACCCAAATCAGGAGTGTTCATATTCCAGAAACTGAAATCAACAATGAAAGCTTGAGCCTTTATAGCTTTTGGGGGCTGTTCATCCTCATTGTTTGCACTTCTACCATTGTCCTTCTACTCTACTCATTCACCTTCCAAGAAAATATCGACACCACCAGCAGCACTTTCCAATGAGAGCTCCAAATTTCACGCAAGTAGCAGATGACGTGGTTGAGAGTTCTTCAGGCTGGGAGTATAGCAGTGTGTACAACACTCAAGGTCAAGGGTACCCTGAAGCTTCTCCCACGGCTGAAATTGAAATGTCAGAGAGATCCAATGTATAGTATACACAATTTCTCAAAATGATATGATATTAATTTGTTTGTAGAAGGTCAATTGTTAAAAATGAAATAATCAATAAATTTGTTTTTAAGCTTCTCCCTACATTTTTGTAGATTTTAGAAGATACCCTAATCCTGAAAAATCTAATGATGCCAACATTGACTGGTACGGCTATTGTTGACCCGAAATCCCTCCCTACCTAGTTTAAATTCAACCCACCTCTTGATGAGAAACTTCCACTAGAGGAGGGTCTTCCTTCCACACTTACCGCTATGTCAGAGCCCTCCTGCCTTCTTTCTTGTCCTAATACCCAAAACACGGCGTAATTGTAGCCGCACCAGGTCACAATGTACATGTAGAGAAGTTGTCTTGAATTCTACGTGGATGCAGCGAATAATTCAACACGTTTGTGTGATCCAGAAACCGACCCAAATTTTGACTTGTCTTTTGACACGATTTAGGTCCAACAACCCGAACTGAGTCTAAGGTTATTTTGGGGGTTTGACCCGCAATATGATATGGGTTTCTTAGGATTCACCCCAAAAACCTTCATGAGTCAAAGATGTTTCCATCCCACAGTTTTGCTCAGCCAAATTATGATCCGATTGCTTTAGCCAATCATTGACGTTTCCCATTTCATGGCTTGGAATATTCAATTCAAGAGCTACTATTCAATTGCCTTAAAATTCAAAGGTTTGTAATTAGAACCTTGTTAGAACACTTAGACAACGGTTTCTCTCTCTCTCTCTCTCTCTCTCTCTCTCTCTCTCTCTTGATATATATATATTCACCACATACTTCAATTATCTAGAATCCCTCTCATGCAGTGTTCGTAGGAAAAAAATACATGGCTTCTTTAAGCCCTACAGTTCCTACTACTTTCACATCTTATGGACCACATTTTTTTTACTTTATCTTCATCTTTTGCATTCAACTTCTTTCCCATGGATCAATCACAGTGGCTGAAGAAGATACTAATAAGGTGTACATCAGTGCAATCATGCGAATTCCCGCATTGGGAAAGAAACGAGAACAGCCATGAATATATTTATCCAAAACTTCAACCAAGACTGCAATCACAACTACAAGCTAGAGCTCCTTGTATGTGACTCTGGTAAAGATCCCCTCCGAGCAGCCTCTGCCGGTGAGTAATCTTATATTATAACTCTTAAATAAAGCAATCAACCATCTCTCCTAAAACCCTAATGTTCTAAGGAGAGGGATGAGTTAATTATCTTATTATATTTCAACATTCTCAAGAGGGACACTAGCGGGGGTGGGAGAATATGTGTCCGTGGGAGATTTGAACTTGCAACCTAAAATCCTGCTCCCATTTATATTATAAGCTAAAGGAACTGGTGCTCCACGTACCACTATTCTATCCCTCGAGATTTTCTCTCATAAAATCTCTCTTTTTACCTAAATTTTTTTCCTAATATATCTTTCTCCTATCCTTCTTCTACATTCCACTACTCCATTCATCATATCTTCTCTCCTAAATTATCTCTCATGTCTCTCACTTTCTCTATAACTCATATCCTAAAATATATGTTTCAATTGTTTCCATCTAAAAAAATAACTGTTTTATCCCCTACTTCTTTCTTCTTCTTCTTTATTTATTATTTTTGTTATTTTTGGTAAGGAACATTAAGCTCAACTTTATTAGGTCAGATAGAGTTATGATTACAAGATTCGAAAACAAGAATCATAGCTAGCTCACTAGAGATGTGCGACTCATTCCATTGTTGTAATAAATGCTCCCTTACCGTGATAGCTGCATACAGTGGGCTGTTTTGTTGCAGGATCCTAGAGCATAGGAAATTTGGATATGATTGAAACTTTTTAGGAGTCTTCGACAGTCATAGATAATCGCCTTCATCTCCACAATGGGGGAACGCTATCTAACAAAGGGAGATTATAGGGAAACAATCTCCTTTTATTATGATTTGATGATTCAGATAGTTGCTTGCTAATTGTATACCAGTTAAGAAACCCGAGGCTTCTGCTTCTTCTGTGAAACATCCCTGTAACCTCTTCTTTCAGTCTGCTATAATTTCTTTCTTAAAATCTCTTTTATTTGTTTCCATAAATCTTCCATCTTTCAATGTCTCATCTCTCTCTCTTATAATTCCTTTTCTAAAATCTCTTTAATCCATAAGTTTAGTGAATTAATATTTTCATATTGTCCTTTGTATTTTAATTAATATCCTTAAATAAAATTGAAACTAAATGACTTACCATGTTTGCACGGATTCATTCCCTAGTACCATCAATTAACTCTCTCCTAAAACCCTGAGGTTGTAGGAGAGGCATGAGTTAATATACTTATTATATTTCATCAGTAACATCTTTGGATTTCGGAATTGTGAACGCAGCCGACGTACTCATTAACAAGCATAAAGTAAAAGCAATTCTTGGCTTGGAGACATGGCAAGCAGTGGCGTTTGTAGCCCCATTCAGAAATCAAAATCAAGTACCTATTATTATTTCTTTTGCAACAGCTGCCGTTCCCGCATCTTTAACATTCAAGCAATGGCCGTTCTTGGTACGGATGAGCAGCAATGAATCTTTACAGTTGAGCTGTGTTGCTGCTATTGTAGGCGGTTTTCAGTGGAGGAAGGTCATAGCAATCTATGAAGAAGACACTTATGGCATCAATTCAGGAATTATCACCCTTCTCTCCGATGCCCTCCAAGATGTTGGCTCGGAGATTGAATATCGATTGGCTTTCCCACCCATATCTTCTCTCTCTCATCCAAAAGCTGCAATCATAGAAAATTTGTTCAAGCTAAAGAGTAAGCAGTCCAGGGTCTTCATCCTTGTTCAATCGTCGGTATCATTTGCCTCTCATCTGTTCACAGAAGCCAATAAAATTGGATTGATGGGCAAGGAGTCCGTCTGGATAGCTACAGACACTATTACAAATACCCTCGATTCCTTTAATTCATCTACTATCTCCTCCATGAAAGGTCTTTTAGGGATTAAGGCCTACCCGTCAGAAACGAACACATCTATCAGAGACTTCAAACCTAAATTCCGGAAAGCTTTCCTAAAGGATCATCAAGATGAAGACAACATCGATCCAGGAATTTACGCTCTCCGAGCGTATGATGCCATTTCTACTGTAACACGGGCAATGGAGAGCTTAACAAACAATGCAAACTCCAAATTGTTGTTAGAGAGCATATTATCAAGCAATTTTAGTGGTTTAAGTGGAAAATTTTGGTTCCAAGATGGTGAGTTATCAAACTCATCAGTTCTCCAAATTGTTAACGTGGTGGGAATGGTAGGAAAGAGTTACAGAGAGCTTGATTATGGAGCCCCAAGTCTGGTTTCTACGTTGAAGAAGGTGAAGGGAAGAGTGGTAGTGGTGGTGGTGGTGGAGGCGGGACCACGGAAATGTTGAATAGCAAGGTGGAATGGCCTAGGGGCTGCAGGCAGTGCCGGAGCTACGTAGGAGCAAGGGAGCCCCCCGCCCCCCCCCCCTCCCCTCTCAATGTTTGAGTACCCTCGTAATACTAATTGGTCAGACCAATTTTATACCTGATTGGAATCAGTTGCCCCCCTTAATGCGTGAGTAATTTGAATTAGTTGTTCCACCGTACTAGAAAATGAGATCACGTCAACTCCAATCTGACTGAACTAGTACCACTCGATTCTACCCAGGATGTGACTCGTCAACTCTAATTGACTGAACTAGTACCACTCTATTCTCTGCTCTGGATGTGACACAATGTCTGATAAAGGGTGTAAATTTCTAATTTAGGATGGTGTCGAAGGTACCAAATGATTTTATTTGAAATAAAATACGTGGAAATTTAAAATTTCATCCAACAACTGCCCATTTTATTGCATGTGAAGTCACGTGGTGTCCTCGACAAAACATCTATTTTGATTAATAAATACACAAGTACTTATTAAGTGTATATTTATCATAATACCCTCGTTTGACCCATGTGTATTAGTTCAAACACCTTTTGTCAGGCCACATGTCATGCATTGATTGTTAATAAAGTGGTACCTATCCTTTAATAATGGAGATGTTTTAAAATCTCGGAGAATCCTTGGAATCCTTGTTCCAGGATTAGATTAGGAGCGCTCCTTAATGGGTGCCAACAGTGTGCCGGCAACCAACAAGTGACACATCACATTGAAAAACTGATTTATACTTTTAGGTGTTTTTCACTTTTTCATGTGACGTGTCACCCTCTTATTGTAAATGTACCGTTGGCACCCATTAAGGGAGCGCACATAATCCTTTGACTTGCCCCCCCCCCCTATGTAAAATCTTGACTCCGCCCCTAGCTGCAGGGACAACCACAGGGATGGGTGATGCCAACTGATGCAAAGAGATTGAAGATAGGTGTTCCGAACAGGGCCTCAGGACTGTTAAAGAAGATCGTGAAGGTGAAAAGGAATAAAAATCCAAATCTGCCACCATTGGTCACAGGTTTCTGCATTGAGGTTTTTGAAGAGGCTGTTAAAACTTTAAACAAAGAATATGCAATATCTTACGACTTTGTGCCACTTGATGGAAAGTACGAAGAACTCAAGTCAAGGTAATTATATATCCCATGATCCATCTCTAGTCACTCGTTTATAAGTAGGATGAACCAAGCAAGCTCGGCTGGGCTCGATATGGCCAAGCCTGAGCCCTGTTTTAAGTTCAATGAGCCAAGTCTGAGCTTTGATTACAGCTCATTTATCAAGTGAGCCTGAACTGAGTTTCACTAACCTCAGCTCGCTAAAAGGTTGGATCATCTAAAGCTTAACTTGGTTAGTAATTTTATAATAATATTATATATTGTAATTGTAATACTGTTCAAATATGACAAATTAGGTTAATGGGTCATTAAGATATTAGGCATTTTTTTTATTCTGACAAACCAAGTCGAGCCGAGCCCAAATCGATCCTCAGCTCGGCAATTTAGGCTCATCAAAAGCCTGAGCTTGGCTTTCATGTGACAAGCCCGAGAACTTGGATTAGCTCTGCTCGTTGACACCCCTATTTATAAGGGGTGGCAATAGGTTGTTCGGGCCAAATCCAGGTTGGAGAATACCTACTCTAAAACCAGATTGAAAACACTTGACACAAACCTAGGAAAGATCGGCCAGGTTAGCCAGCCCCCTTTTTGTATGGACACATTGACTTGCTACTGCCACATAGGGCCATGGTGGGGAGGGGCAAGCAACCCAATCCATTGGGGATGCCGCCGAGGAGACTTGAAACCCCAACCTTGACACCACAACCATGTTAGTTAGAGATGGTTTGATCCGCCCTTCTATTATATAACAAAGGTTGGTCGGGTCTTGGGTGGATCATATTAGGTTGATTGAGAAACCCCTAATTGAACTCAGCTGGATTTTAATTCGGATTGGCAAGTCGGCTAGGAAGTGCCAACCCCTAATTCTTCATGATCTCAAAATGAACATATGGTCCACTAGACATTTATTTTCATGCTCATGTCAATCTTTAACTGATAAATTGTATGATTTTATATGGACCTCCAAAGCTTTTTAATTCGATCTCTGTCATCCAACAGGTGCTCTTTTCTTTTATTTTTTTTTTTTATTTTTTTTGGAGGATAGTGGAAAAATAAGTTCTTTCAAATTGTTTTTAGGCTTTCCTAGAATCCCCTTAGAAGGAAGATAAGAGCTTATAGGGTCTGTTCTGGTCAGCTCATCTCTAGCAAGAATTAGTTACAAAAAAATTTTCGTCTTTAGTTATCCTATTTTAAGAGTTTTTTGCCTGATATTTTTCTTCCAATTGCTATTTAATAATGACTCCTCAAGTAGTCAAATTACAAGACTTTCTGTTATTTTTCCAATTTTGAATTGGTCCTCCATGAGAGAGATTTCTTTCAAGAATCAAAACAGCTCTTTAAAAGCTAATTATAATTTTTCTTTGTTATGTAGTTTTCTCGTCTTGAATCTGATAAGAAATTTTACCTATTTCATGGATTAAACTTGATGGAAGAAATTGGATGCTGAGGTTGGAGACATGACCATTCTGGCCAATCGATCCAAATATGTGGAATTCACTCAGCCTTATGTAGAGTCGGGCTTGGCTATGGTAGTCCCAGTGAGAAAGCAATCTCAGAAGTCGTGGATGTTCACATCTATACACTGTTCGTTGTCTGGTTCCTGGAACATCGAAACAATCCAGACTTCAGAGGCTCATGGAAGGATCAACTCAGCAACGCGTCGTGGTTCACCTTGTCTACTTTCTTCTTTATCCACAGTAAGTATCAACACGCGCTTAGCGAAAAAGTGGGCAACACGAGCCTCTGAAGTCTTGTACTAGGTACAGTGAAAAAGTGTGCAATGAAAAAGTGTACTTTCTTTATTAATATGCAAAGCGGATTTCCTCATTATTATGCAAAGCGGATTTCCTCCGGTGAAAAAGTGTGCAGTGACACTCTTGTACTAGGTACTGGGCAACACTTGCTGAATAAGTAAAAAACTAATTAGTACTAGGCGCAAGATGAGGTGGTTTGCTTTTTTATGCCATGTGTCACCCAACGCTTGGTATGGGGTCACTGCATGCTTTTTCGAAATCTGTTTATACGATGTCTAGTTGCTTATGACCTGTTTGGACCTGTCCACAATTTAAGTGCATGGTTTGGCATAAAAAGATGTGCACAACCTCTACATAACCATTTTTTATGCCAAACCATACCCATTTTTTATGCCAAACCATGCACTTTGGTTGTGCACGGGTCCTAACAGGTCATAGGACAGGATCCTTTTCCCTGGTGATTTTGTGTACAAAGGAAGTCTAATGACCATAAATGAAGACTTGATATATATCTGCTGCTGAAGTGCATCCCCACACAAATACAGGTTGATATCCTCTGTGACGCTCCTTGAGGCAAGACACAAGGGGGTCGCACAAGTGGACATCACAGAGGATATCGTGCCCCCAAATGCCCCTTTCTGTGGTGGATACTAATATTCTACATTTGCATTGTGTTTTAAAAATTACTCAAAACGGTGTCTGATCCTATGATGCAGAATGAATTGAGGAACAGTTTTTAGAATGTTAGGATAAGAGAAAGCTAAAATAAATGTATAATGAGATGGTTTAAATTCAAATATTTTGATTTGATATGGTTTTAGGATTTTATGTACTCGTTTTGATTGTCTCAATAAATAATATAATGTAAACAATAAATTAAATTATTTTTCGAGTCCAAAATATGTCATTTAAGGATTAAATAATAGTTTTACTTTAAACTTACACTTTTTATAATTTACCATTTTTAGTAATTTCCTATTCAACATTTTTAATTATTTTTGAACTTTGAGTCATAATTTGTTTTAGAAAATCATATATAGATAAATTAAGGTCAATAACAAGTCTTATAAGAATTAGGATTCTTAAACTTTAATAAATTTTACTATTTGAGATAAGTTAGGTTTGGGAATTTAAAAACGATTTGTAATGGAACCAATTCAATATTCAATCAGTTTATTCAATTTCTCTTGGATTTCATATTATTTCTTGCTGTTGAATAGAAGATGATAACCTTCTTCTCTTTCCTATTCACCCTTACTCCTACGCCATCCTAATCCTCTAATAGGACTAGCTAGTTTAGAGGATTATCTTGTTCTTGATTGATCAATGATATAAGTAAAATGTTGGGAGAATTTTGTCATGATAAGAGTCTCCCAATGCCAAAGACCTCTAACCATGCTTAATAAGTTCCTCTTAATTCTTTTATGAGGAGATCTGTTCGGAAAGTGTTTCAAATTCAACCGGAGATGCAACTTGAGTGTGTGATCTGAAGAAAAATCCAGACAACCCATTTATAGGTGAACGGTGAGCAAAGCAATCTGACCCGATTCAGGGTCTGAACTGACTCGTTGAGAGAATAGGGATTTTTGTGGGTTATATAGGGTTTTCTTGAAAATTATAACGTTGCAGTTTATTGTAATTTCTCCTTCTTCATTCCTAGGAAATTCTTTCACCATTTTCACCCATGGGCTAGTCTTTAAGCCGAAACATGGAAATTGTTTGTGTGCTTTGTGCGATTGTTGTTTTCTATTTTCTTTCTCCTATTGTGATTGCATATGAATTCCAAATCTAGGGTTTCCATACACCATCATCCTTACTTATATTGCTTGGTCATTCAGGGGAGAAAGTTCACAGCAACTTCACTCGAATGGTAATGGTAATTTGGCTCTTTGTGGTGTTGGTCCTGATATCTAGTTACACCACTAGTCTCACCTCCATTTTGATGGTCCAACGACTTGAACCCACTTTGACTAACATCGAGTTATTAAAGCCGACCAACTCCATGGTTGAATGCAATGGTGACATATTCATCAACAAGTACTTAGTGGATGTGCTTAAAATCCCGCAGGAAAACATTAAGAATATTTCTAGCCCAGACTTTCTGAAAGAATTTGAAAGCAGCAATATCACAGAACATAATGTGCATACATGTGCACAAAGAGCTCCGGAGAATTAATGCATCCATGGAGAGATAACTATTGCATCCATGGAGAGATTTAAACTTATGACCTAAAACCTATTCTGATACCATCTTAAATAAAGCAAAAGGTTTGAGTTAATATATTTTGGGCCATGCCAAACACACCCTTAATATATTTCAACTAGTATTACATTGGAATTGGTTAACCAAATTATTAATTTGTTATTCTATCTACAGCTGTTTCCATTGATGTAAATTGTCAATTCCATATTGTATAAAATACATGGAGTGGTAGATTGGGCATGGCATGGGCTCATTGCATATCTTAGTCATGTCTGTAATCATCAAGTGTTGGTTTTCGAGAATGAAAATGAGCTTCATCACTTGAAGCCAAGGATGATCTGTTCCCAAAAGTTGCTAAGGTCCGAAAAACTTGAAAACTCGACTCATCAAAGCTCAAGAAAGGTTTGTGAATGTATTTAACATGTTAGACATATGTTAATGACTTAAAAGACCTTTACATAATAACATGGACCAATAAATGTCACCTACATAGGTTCTCCAGTGAGAGGAAGTAGGATTTTAGCAAAATGGCACAAAAACAGGGGAATCAGATCGATCCGGAGGGTGTTGGTCAATCCGCACTTAACGGATCGATCCGCTACTTACCGGATCAATCCGGTAAAACTCGGGTGTCTCAGACTGAGACACCGGATTAATCTGGAGATGCCAGATCAATCCGACATCGTAGAAATTCAAAAATATATATAGATTTGCGTCTACGATTTGTTGACTATTGGGAAAGATATCAAATCAAGGGTGTACGACAGTGCTCGTCCCCTATAAGTATGAGAGAAGCTCAAATGAGCTCTCTAACACACTAAGAACAGAAGAGATCACACACAAAAAAAGAGAAGAGCTCTTTGTGAGAGAGCAAGGTATCCTACACCTCCCAATAGCCAAAGGCTCATATGTAAATGCATCTATTGAAGATCAAGAGCCTTGACGTGCTTCCCTAGCACTCTACTTGAAGAACAAGAAGAGGGAAGCAAGGAGAAGGGTTTACCCTCAAGTAAACCCTTGTGAAAAGCTTCAAGAAGCTAAAGGCTCTCTTGGAAACTTGGTGGAATTGATTGGCAAACAAGTTCACCAAAGAAGCAACCACCTAGAAAAGCATCAAGAAATATATCAACCTCTTTAGGTAATTTGTATTGATTCTTATTTAGTTTGAGACCAACACCCGTCGGAAACACCAGGTGTAGACCTTAGCACTACCGCCGGAGACACTAGTAGTGTAGACCAATACCCGTCGGAGACACCGGGTATAGATTTCTCTCGTCGAAAACACCAAGAGTAAAGCTTTCTATACAAGTAGAATAGATTTTGTAATTTTAATCTTGATTGTAATGCAATTCAATCTAAATAAAATTTAGTAGCTCGGTTGGCAGCTTTGAAAGTGGATGTAGGCCCGAGTGCCGAACCACTATAAATATTGTGTTGTAAGCTTGCATGTGGTGTGAATTGTCTTGTCTCTCTATGTGTGGTTACATGGTATGTTTATCATTTCATATCTTTTACATTTGCAATTAAGTAAAATCTTAAAGTAATTGAAAGATCAAAAATTGCCATTACATTACACTTGTAGTTTCAATAATTGAAACATAGTTGTAAGTGCATTTAAATTTCCAAGTATCATAACGAGCATCTTAAATTGGAATTTTAATTGAGGGTAAGTTAAAAATAATTTTTATATATCCTATTCACCCCCACTCTAGGATAGAAACCAGACTTTTAGGGGGGATCCCCGTTCTTTTCCTTTTTTCTTGTTCCCCTCTTCCTTGGGGATGTCTTATCCCCGCTTTCTCCTTTCTCTCCTAATAAAGTTTTTTATTCATCAACATATATATATATATATATATATATATATATATGAGAATAATGCTTTAATAGGCAAGTAGCTATGAAAATAAGGATTTACTTTGATTAGGGATCTTTTTTTTTAAATCACGTAAGCCTATAAAGACCAACACGACATGTATTAAAAATTCAGTGATTGAATAAAATTTGAATTTGGAAAATGTGTGTGGTGGGTTATGACCCAAGCATCTCTCTCTTCTCTTGTGGGTTGAAGTCATGGACTCCCCAAGTTCTCTCTCTTCTCTCTCTATTCAACAGTTTTTTCCTCTCTCTCTCCCTTTCTTTCTCTCCTCTCTTAATCTCCCTTTTGTCTTTATGTTGTGCCATTAAAGACTTTACAAAAAAACTATCAAGATTCTATCGTGAGCAATTTTCTTGAACCCACAACTCCATCAAGCCTTCATCTATAACAGTCCCTCTAAATACCATTAAACATTAATTTAGAGGCCACTCAATTCGGTTATAAACCTTAATTTTTATATTGTCCTTAATCAATCTCACATTAGGACTATCTTCTCCTCTGTTTTACTGTTCTACAGTCCTCCTCGAAAAGTTCCAATTCTTGCCTTTAACTCAACCCTCAAACATTACCTTCTACACCCTATTTTAGAACCTATTAGTCATTCAAATTCTGCCTATAAATCAAATCCCTATTATACCCTTTAATCCTTTATCAACCATATTTTCTTTATCCTATCATGAGTCTTTATCAATATTTATTTATGTCCAGCTTTACTAATCATAAACTAGGATAGAATCTTATAAACTGTAGCCATTCTAATCCCCTTTCAGTTTCTGTTTTGGGTCCAGACTTTCAGCCTTAATCTTTCATTATACAACCAGATATTCCAACCCTTCTTTTAGCCTTAAATCTGTTACAAAATCAGTCCCCTTCCCAAACTAATTTCAGTCCATAGATACCCACAATTTTGCACCAACTTCATTATAATTTTTTTATTTAATTATACTATGTAAATATATAATACATTAACAATGTCCCCTTTCCCGTTTTCTTAGATTTGAATTAAAAGCATAAACAAATGCATAATCATGATAAATTCTTTGTTCACTCTAACAAGCTTCCATACAAAATTAAGTAAATTAAAACAATACCTAACATCTTTAAGCAAGTACTTTGGTGTATTTTACTTTGTATTCTCCAACTGATATGGTAATTTATGATATGACAATTTAGAATTATGTATTTATTCTTCTTTAATAGTTTTTCTAACATATTAATGAATATTTCAAAGAATATGTGTGTTTCCAATATTTTCATTTGTTATAAGACATGTTTCTTATTTTTAAGTGAATCCACTAACATCAACCTTTTAAACCTTGATTTGAGGACACAATCTAAATTAAAGCAGGGTTTCTCATACCAACAACAGTGATAGAGAAATATCTCATGGTAACCAAGTTGACTAAATTGTCAACTCTTTGTATACTTTGCATAGTTGATAGTTAAATGTTAATAATATTTCTCTCACCGCATATGTACAAGGTGGGTATGGCAGTACTTTCTCTCAGTGTTTAGGGGTTCAGTTGGTTAGGCACCAAAGTTCAATTAACCATACCCAAGGGGTCCCAATGTTGCGGTTTTCAGTCCTAAACGTTGATTATTTTGGATGTTGACTGCTTTTGCCATTTATTGGAATTTATGGGAAAGTGAAACAACAAATGCTTTGAGAAGAGAAAATCAATGGAGACCAAGGTAGAAATGTGAAGTCATTGCTAATTGTTTGGATCTCTCTAAAAGAAATTTTTTTTAAAATGAAGCCTAAGACTTTTTGGCTCATTGGTATGTCATACTTAATGGCAGCATTAGAAATTAGGGTGACTCTTCTATTTTCTTGTGCTTGGGGATCTTTATTAATCCCCTTTATATAGTGTAGCTTTTACATGGGGACTGCCCCTTCTTCTGAATATCAAAACATACTTTACTTACCAAAGAAAAATAAAACTGTTGACATCGAACAAGACATACCTTTGAGACATATGGTACTTTTCTAACAAGGAGACCGAACGTGCATCACGTGTACGGTCATTCAAGACCTACATATAGGAAAGAGGTGGCACTTCAGCACCAAACATATAATGAATTTAAGCGTGTTTTGTTAATATAACTCAGGCATCACCTAATCGATTGAATGACCATATTGATTGGCAGCTAAATCCTATGAACTCATAACAACCTGAAAAGAATTAATTATTTAAAAAATAAGTAAAAATATATATAAACGAGAGCATTTGGAATATCAAAAGTTATTTATCACGATATACACCTTAACAAGATTTAGATCCATGAACTCTTTAGCTAATTGATGAACCAAAGAATATAATATATTGATGCTTTAAAAAAAAAAAATAGCAAGTGAAAATATACCAAGAAGTAAATTGAAGCCACTTATACATCCAAAGATATATGAAATTGCATGATATATACAGAATTTTAATAATTAGAAGAATAAAAGAAATATCTATCGAAGTGGACTTTATGAATATGTCAGTAAAGACATTTTGAAAAATGCAGAATTCAAAACAAAAATAAAAAATAGAACAAGGGTACTAATAAGATCTTGGCTCTAGTATCTAGATGAAAGTATATCCAAATCTAGTTGTTCCAAAGAGTGGCTGCACCATGCAACATGTCATAAAGATAATCAGATTACCACCCTTAAATTAAATTCAACTGTATAAATTTACTTGAATATTTCATAGAGAAGAACATATCGGATTCAATTTATCATTCAATTTACAAACTGTCTTAAACACCCAAGTCCTTTTTCTTGGTTCCTAAATCATGTGTAACGCCAAATTACTACCAAGTTGAATGGTTGGGTTTTTCAAGTACTTAATTGAACTTTGAATCATGGTTAAGATATACAAGTATTATAATATCCAATCTGCATATTTAGAAAACTAAAATTAAGTTCAAGTTTTGGAGTAAAAAATCAAATTTGTGTTGGAAAATGAAATGAAAGCTTAGATTTTGTGTTTGTGTGTATAAAGGGTTTAAGGCAACGACCTTAAGTGAGGAGCTTTGAGCTTTAATGGGTAGGATTTTAAAACTATTGGGTGGATATATTAACTTTTTGTTTTTCTTGTTTTGCTGACTATTCAATAATTGTGTGTTAAATGTCTTGAAAGGAGGCAAAGAAGCCACTGGAGTCAGTTACAAAGGTATGCATACATGGGGTCATCACCATGACTCAATCTCCATGTTTGGGAGGGGAGTCAACCAGTGATAGTTAGTAGGTCAATTTGGGGGTCGATGAGACTTGTATTACTTATAACTTTTTTCGGCGCTGATGTGTTGGCCCCTGATGTTGGTCCTACCTTAGGCTCACTTTAGGGGTTGCACCAAATCCGAGACAAGTTAGGTCAGGTTACTCCGAGTGTGTTTTTTTTTTTTTTCATGTAGAGAAAATACATACTCCAATTGAATGATGCAAACACACTATGTATCCAAAGTGTTTTACATAGGATTTTATGATTTCTTGATTATTAAAATGCCCCACACTAACCCATTCAAGTCAATGACAAGAATATTCATTTTTTAGTTATGTTTGACAAAACTAATTGCTTAAAAAATAAGAACATATTATTTATCATTAATTTTAATAACAAAATTGATTTTAGTGGTAAAAAAAATTGCTTAAAGAGCACTTGGTATAACAGATTTCAAAAAGATATAAATAAATTGATTCATAATTCGAATGACCACTTTTCCCTCCCCCAAATTCATGTATATGTAATGATCAACACATTATATCATATTCTTACACATTCCCACTTACCAATGCCATATGGGTCCCACTTACACATGTTATATGGTTTCCCATATGGGTCCCACTTTAGTTATGTTTGATAATTGTATACTTAATAAAGTGTCTTTTATTTTTTTAATCACAAGTTTCTTTATGTTTAAATATTTATATATATTTGATCTCATGAGCTAAGATAAGTGGTTCCCAAGTACCATGGGTAGGATCTCAAACACATTGGAATATAAGGTGAGACTTGATAATCTAATTGTTAATGTATGTCAATCCCATGGACAAACCAAGTAGTGTTCTAAGTCTTGCAAGTGTCCCATGTTCTCACAAGTTCAAAACATGAAGACGAGGTGGACCAAAGACTTGAAGAAGAGACTAGAAACTATCTCAGATTTTCCCACACCAATCAAGGTAAAAAAGTATGCATTGCATAACATTTTAAGACCTTAAAATGAACTTAGACATGGTGGTAAATCCCTATCAAAATTCAAGAGAAAATGACCCAAAAACCAAGCCTAACAGTACCTAAGAGATGACCTCAACAAATCTCAAGTCGTGATGGATCATGGATCTTGTGATCGATCATGACCGAGATTTGGGTCAAGTTTGAGACTTCCGAGATCCAGCCCCAACTCCTGTGATCGATCACGAGAAGGATGACGGAATTCTGTGATCGATCACAAGATGGCTAGGCATGCTAGACCAATCTGAGATTGATCAGGAGATCTATGATCTATCACAAGGCGTGATCGATCACAAGGCATGATCGATCAAGGATCTCATGATTGATCACAAGGGATATTTTGTCAAATTGAATTTTTTATTCTTCCATGAGATTTTTTTCAAAATTTGAACCCCATTTTGCAAAAATCAAGGGCTAAAAGGCCTTGCCCGTTTTAAAGATTCAAATATAATGGTTGTGGGGGCTCCACCTCCTTATAAAAGGCAAGTTGCTTTTTTAGGGAAACAAGAACCAAGTAAGCAAGAGAGTGTTAAAAAGTTTACTAAATTGAGAGTTTTCTTCCTTGAGAAAACATTCATTCTCTCACTGTTATTGAGTTTGAATAGCTAATATTCTCTTCAAGAATCATTCTCTTATTCCCTCCTCTTCAAGTACAAACCATTTCTATTGATGAGAACTTGTGGTGAGCTCTCCTTGAGAGGGAACTCACACTTGGCTGAGCTCAAGGAGCACTAGAGCTAAGAGCTTGAGGTTTGTAAGTAGCCAAGGCAAACTAGCTCAACAAGGAGCACCCCCACTATGAGCAACTAGCAACATCAACCAACTTGTGGTAATATTTGATTTCTTTTGCATTCATTTACATTATAAACTTGTTTTGCTCTCGCTGGAGACACCGGGAGTAGTTCACACTCGCCAGAGACACTAAGTGTTGTTGTGTAGCTTGCTTTTGATAAAGTAGTTACATTTTATATGTTTTGACCTAGGTTGTAATAGTACCTAAATGAAATATACTTAAGCTCGGTGGTGAGCTTTAAAAGAGTGGAAATAGGCCATCATACCGAACCACTATAAATTTCTTATTGTGGATTGAGTGTGTGATTTCTTGTCTCTTTACTTTTCCACATATTACTACTCTTGTTCTCTACGTGTTTGACAATATTCTCGTGTAGGCACTTTGTAACGCACACACATTTGGGTTAATTTTAAGAATACTAAAATCTATCTAAAATCAATCCCAACAAACTCAAAAAAGGTAGATTAAAATTAGATATCCTATTCACCCCCCTCTAGGATAACTTTATAGGAATTTCATGATAATTGTTTATATTATATTTGTAATTGTTTACTTAATAAAGAGTCTTTTATATTTTAATCACAAGTTTCTTTATGTTTAAATTGTTATATATATTTGATCTCATGAGCTAAGATAAGTGGTTCCAAGTTTCATGGGTAGAATCTCAGACACATTGGAATATATGGTGAGACTTGATAATCTGATTCTTGTAGACTTGAAAATTTATAGGTGGGGGGAAGGATATGCACCTTACTTATAGGGATGTTACATATAGAGTTATCATATGATGGGGTGATGTAAACTTAGTCACTTAAATGAGACTCAAAATTTACATTTTGTTCACTAAGAAGGATTTGCTATAAAAGCACTTGACAAAACTTTACTACTAGTACAAGTATCATTCATATCTACAAACTTGTCCTCAAGCCTAAGAAATTTATCTATAAAATAAAATAGAATAGCCTGAGGAATTGCTTTTTTCTAAGTTATCTCGTTGGTTATTTTAAACTACCAATGATTGATGCCAATTGATGGTTATACCATAAAGTTTAGATAATTCACTTAATACTTAAGATAATACAAATGCTCAACAAAGAATCCATTTCCCTTAAATTGGAGATTATATTAAATTTGGGATTAATATGTTCTAGTTGGACATGAATTCTAGATCTAATGGTATTCAATAAAGAGTTTATCAAATAATTTTAAAAATTCATTATATAATTATTATGTTCATATTTAACTTTATCAAAGAATTTTTTTTGAGATTCTTAATTGATTCATTACATTCTTAAAGATTATTTACTAATGGCTAATGGGATTAGACAGTGATTAAAAAAATTTCTTGAACGTTATTTAGAATATTTGTATAGTGGAGTGACATATCTATAAAATATTAGTAGGAAAGGGCCTCATTGCTATTAACTTTTTCCGGGGTTTTCAATTGTAGTGTGTTATTAAATATTATTGTAGTTAGTGATGTACGTGTCAAGTTATAGTTATAAACATTTATTGATTTTCCAAAAACAATTAACTGCAATTATGAAGATTGGGTCCTATAGCCTAAGGATAAGATTTCCATTAGGATCCCATACACCAAAACATTTTAAAGGAAATATTTTCCTATAGCAAATCTAAAGAAAATTTGATTAAAAAAATTTATTTTGGATTTATTACATGTTATATGATTGCATGGTTTGATGCTTTATGTCTCTAAATTATTTTTTAACTTTCATGAAGTCTTAAATCAGTTTGGATGATAATTCAACTATGGAACACCATCCCCTCTTCTCTCTATCTTCTCCCTTTTCTATATTGCAAGTTATATTCCCTTGGAGTAGTCCAAGGTGGTAGGCTATTTTATTGAGGTTTCCATTCAAATATAATGCACTAAAATAGGTTTAGAATAGGTCTCATGACCATTTATATTGAGATTGGTGGACTTACAACCCAACTTAAGAAAATTTCAAACAAACTAAAGGAATTTACTTTTACAATCCTCAAGAAGAATTTTTTTGTTCCACTTCATCGATGGACCATGAGCACAATTTTTGTGCTAATATTCTTTAAGTTTCTTACGTTCTACCAATCCTTTATAGGACCTCAATGAAGTGTGTTTGTTCTCCCACTTGCAGCCTTTTTTTTTTTTTTTTTAAATCTGAATTGGAGTAGGAAAACCAATATTCTCACATGTAAAACAATAAATTTGAATACCTTTAGGACGTGGGTTTTACAAAATCAATTTAGAGTATTTTAAGGTCATTTGGAGAGTTAAATTAAGTCCATAATTATGGTAACAAACTCTTAATGGAATGAGGAGACCAATCTGAAAATTTTCCTAGTTCGACTACAAAATATTAAGGATAGCTAATAGGATATTTTGGTTATTTTAATTGAGCTTTTAATTTTAATTGATTTTGTTCGAACAAAAAAAAATTAAGGATCCAATGGGATCGACGTAAGACCAATGTGACTAGGCAAAAAAGGTAGACCATGTAGGGCCATGAAGCATGCACACACCGCATGCCCTCGTGTGGAGCCCACACTGTGCACTGTATTTGATCATGCAACCCACACACAAGGCTACATTCAGAAATCATCTTGAATTCTACACCATTTCTTTTGCATAATCCAATTTTCTTCCAAATTCATTTTGTTTAAAGAATCTAATTTATTTCAATCTATTCATGTATGTGCTTTCAGGTTTATTGTATGTTAGGTCATTAATGGCACCTACTTTTGCTCATTTTATGTGTTTTAAAACTAAATAACTATGTTTACAAAGAAAACAAATAGTAAATTGCACATGAGAATTGAAGATTTATGGATGCTTTGATGAACCCTTAAAAAAGAATTATGATAGAAAAATACCAAAACAATTTCCTTAACTTGTAAATTAATGATCTCTCTTTGGATTTCTTGTTTTGAGTAGTGATGCTCTCTTAATC
This sequence comes from Platanus orientalis, assembly GCA_025762735.1. Taxonomy (NCBI): domain Eukaryota; kingdom Viridiplantae; phylum Streptophyta; class Magnoliopsida; order Proteales; family Platanaceae; genus Platanus; species Platanus orientalis. The sequence continues at coordinate 43,195 of JAOXJP010077650.1, forward strand.
ATGTTTGTTAGTTGAATTTCTATGGTTTATATTAGAATGGTGCTTTTTATAATGCAATACTTGTTTTTTCTTTTATGATTTGATATTTCATTTTTATTATAGCTAAATTTGTGTTGTTATAAGTTATCATGTGATGATTTGTTCGATGCATGAGTCTTTTTTCTCTTGATTTTTTATATAAGTTATTTAATGAATTTTAGCATATATGTAATCTAAAACTTAGATTCTTTTAATAACAAGATAAGAATAGTTTCTGAATTTGTCCTCTTAATGTAGTTTGGCAACCAGAAAGATAATAAACTAAGAGTAACCCATCAAGTAGAGACAATAGAAAATACACTTGATATAAAGCAGGATGAATATGCTTCCAAAATTTGAAATTTCAACAAAAAAAAAAAGGCATCATGTGCCAGTCTTGGGTCTAGAAGCATGGAATACACAATTTGGGAGTAGAATATTTGCTCCCATTGTGGGGTTGCTCCCAACATGGCAATGACTTGAAATACAATTAAAACTAAAAAGAAGTGTGGAAGATAGAATTTCTTTGGTCAATAATATAAAAAATAGATTCTAATATAACTTCACATTTGTCTCTCCAAGGCCTATTTAAGAAAGATGGAATTTGCTTAAAAAATAAAAGCGAATCCAAGTAGAACTCAACTCTTACCAAGAATTAACCACCTACTCAACTAAAAATTGGGGATATAATATCAAAGCCATAGTAAAGTAAGAAAAAACAAAAAAACAAAAAACAAAACTTAGTAATTATAATCTATGATATAAAGCATATGTAATACCATTTTTTTAATTAGGAGCTTATATTCTCACCTCAAGTTTTTGTAAGCACACCTCACTTAACTCGATTCCAAAAATACCCTAACTTAAAATGACAATTATAACCCTAATGACAACAAAAAAAAACATAAAAAAATATTTTGTAACCACACCTCCACCTCTTCTTCCAATCCTTCAACTTCAAACTCTCATTCTTCAGCTCCCTCTTCATTCTTCTCCACTTAGGGCTCTCTAACACCCAAAAAAAGTCACACATTGTGATTCTCAAACAAGAGCTCAACCAATGGAGAATGAAGGAAGTGTAATGGAAGCCCCCATGTAAAAAAAAATTTCAAGTTCGGCAACTTTTTTATTTTTTCTGTCGTGTTTTGCATTATAGGGCTGAATAGGCTTCACCCTGTTTAGCACCACAGTGTCAAACAAAAACATAAAGTTGAAAAAAAAATAATTTTGCTAGCCCAATGTCTTAACTCGCTGCAGTAAGATTTGTTATGAAATCGTGATAGATTACATCAATGAATTCACCACGCACGAGGTAAAAAAAAGTGTATGTAATTGATAGTGTGACTAGTGTGTATAACAATTTGGATGAAGTTGACGTTATTATTGTTCTC
>JAOXJP010077651.1:0-29141 GCA_025762735.1 Platanus orientalis
GTGCAAATCTGAATGGTTTCATTGCAAAACCATCCCATTGTGGCTACAAAAGCCTGGGAAATTCAAATGAAATGATTACATTACAGGTGGCTGCCAAACGCAGCCTAATTAAACTACAACCAAAACTAATGGAACCATGGATTCATTGGTCTCTTTCGGACCCACTGGAGTAAATTTGATGGGCCACAAATATGAACTTTCCATGCCACACAATTGAATAGGGGTTGATTTGCATCCTTAGATCACCTTATGTCAAAGTTCCAAGTTGCTTATAAGATGAGACTGCAGGATAATAGCCTAACATTATCTTCCAAAACATCTTGAATTGGGTTAATTGCCATCTATGAAAATGCAAATTTTGCCTTTAATTATGCGAAAATTTCAAAATCCAAGCCATCCAGAATATAGAAAAGTTCAAAACATTTGAACAGAAAATGTCATGGCAAATAGAACCACAGATAAGGAAAGAAATATCTTGGCGATCCTTGAAGTTCTGCCCATGATAACTTGGGCCAAGACAATCATGACAAATAGATGGAGAACATTGACGAATGACAGATTCCACCTATTATGAAACTAAAGAGTGAGCTCAAAATAACAAGCATGTCCAAAGTATCATTCTCTGCAATAAGAAATTCCAAATTCAAAAAGATCACAAAACTAATAAAAAAGTAGTATTTGTGAACCTAGCAGGCTCTCCCAAACTTACCACTTGTGTCAACCTTTGTGTAAGAATATAAATAACCTGAAACATAAATATAATCGTGTGGCCTTATATAATAAATGATATTTCAGCCATCCTGTCACACCTTTAGTAAGATCCTGTTAAAATATTGTAAGAGTATTAGATTTTACTTAGTGATATAAACAACATAATTGAAGCATAAATTGCTGGATAGAAGTACATATCTGAAAACCTAACAGGAATATATAGAATGACAACAAGTCCCAAGATTGACTCCACAAAAACTGAAGGAAACCCAGTGTGTATTAAAAAGATGTAGAGGAGGAAAATGTGAAGCCCCAACTGTAAAAAAAAAAGGTCCCATTAAAGAAAAAAGGAATATTCACAATGTAGATGAATGGATACCGGTAAGGAACAAAATTTCAATTTAATGAAAATTTTGGCATGAGGAGTCATGACAATTTTGAGGAAATTTCGCTGGAATGTTTTGAAATAATAGAAAATTACTGGAAGTTTCGTTGTTAATCAAGGTGAACCTTCAACGAATGCTAAAATAAGCATATGATTGCACATTCAATAGTCAAAAAACCATAAAAAACATCAATGTGTGAGTGAAATCACATAGATAAACTACTTAACATTTTTAATACATAAATGGCTACCAAACTTGACAAATTACATGACTACTTTACCTTTATTTCATATTAAATTAGTCCTTTTATAAAAATATCTGTTTATATCAGATAGGATATGGATATATATCGATCTGATCCGTTTAATATTAGTTTCGTTCAATTATAACAATATATAGAATATAGAGAATAAATCATTGCATTTAAAATTAATGCAATAATCTTCAATAGCCTAAGAACAAAAACCCTAAAAAAATACTCTTTACTTCATAACTGTTTTCTCTCGGTTCATGACGGCACTCATAGGTACTAACACAACTATATTGTAGGGCAAAAGTTCACAGCCACCACATAGGAAAAGAGGTGTTTTGCTCCACCCGCCATTGTAGCCAGGTTATAAGGCATCGGAGATTTTGGCTAGGATAAAAATGGGTTAGGGAAAACTGTACTGGCAATGGTGACATTTATGGAATTACCTATTTTTTCTGGATATCGGAAATCCAATCCGAATTATTAAAGTGGTTAGGATACGGATATAGCATTATAATATCCGCTAGATATAGGATATGATACGGTTTTGCTAATATCAGCTCCAAATCCGGTTCATTTACAGCCCTAAAGCCACAAGGCTATTTCAAATATGTAGGACGATGTAGACCAAGGACAATCCTAACCCTTGACCGCTTGCATCAAGTGGTTGAATCACCAGATCTAATCCTGGGGCATTAAGCACAATGTGGGTTCTCACCAGGCTCTAACCCATGAATCTGATTAGGCAACCCGAGCCAGTGCCACAATAAAGAAAAATACCAGGTAAAGCGAAAACTATAATAATGTCCAAATCATACTAATCTCGTTAACATAAAAATTATGCATTATACAAGATGTGTGCAATGCAATTGCACTCAAATAGTGCATCAATAATGCATAAAGGCTAATTTGAACACGTAAAACGGAGTAGATAGGAGACAATCCTAACCCTTCATCGCTTGCACCAAGTGGTTGAATCACCATACCTGACCCTAGGACATTAAGCACAAAGTGGATTCTCACCAAGGTCTAACCCATGAACTCAATTGGGCAACCTGAGTCAGGGCCACAACAAAGAAAAAAAATAGTTAAAACAAAAAACTTTTAAAATGTCGTTAAAATCAAACTAATATTAACATAAAAATTATGCATTAATCTAGATGTAAGCAATGTAATTGCATTCACATTGTGCATCAATAATGCTAGGAGGCGATTTGAAATACCTAGGACAGAAGAAATGGAAGAAAGTCCTATCCCATGGTTGTTTGCACCAATTGATTGAATCACTAGATCCAACCTTGGGGCATTAAGCACAAGGTGGCTTCTCACAAGGCTTTAACCCACGAATTAATTTGGATAGCCCAAGCTAGTGCCACAACAAAGAAAACAACTAGGTAAAGCGAAAACTATAACCATGTCGTCTAAATCAAATTAATCATATCAACATGAAAATTATACATTTTACTAGATATATGCAATGCATTTGAATTTAAATGGTAAACGATATATAGTCCTAACCTTTCACCGCATGCAATAAGTAGTTGAATCACCAGACCTAACCTTGGGGTATTAAGCAGAAATTGTCTTCTCACTAGGCTATAAACCACAAATCTAATTGACCAACCATAACTGATGCCACAACAAAGAAAAAAACTAGTTAACGTGAAAATTATAATCATATCAACCTAAAAATAAAATATTATATTAGATGTATGCAATGCATTTGCAATCACATGGTGCATCGAAACATTATTTCAAATATATAGGACGGGTAGACAAGAAATAGTCCTAAACTTGCGCAGATTACACCAAATGGTTGAATCACTAGAACTAACCTTAGGGCATCATTAAGTACAAGGTGGTTTCTCACTCGACTCAAACCCATGAATCCGATTGGGCAGCCCAAGCCAATGCCACAACAAAGAAAAAAATTAGTTAAAACGAAAACTATAATTATATTGTTTAAATCATATTAACCACATAACACAAAAATTATACATTATAATAGATACATGCAATGCAATTGCACTCACATGATACATCAATAATACCAAGAGGCTATTTCAAATACATAGGACAGTGTAGACGGGAGACAATTCTAACCCTTGGCCGCTTACACTAAGTGAATGAATCACCAGACCTAATCCTGGGGCATTAAGCACAAGTTGGCTTCTCACCAGGCTTCAACCTGTAAATCTGATTGGGCAGCCCAAGCCGATGCCACAATAAAGAAAAACACCAGGTAAAGCGAAAACTATAATCATGTCATCCAAATCAATCTAACCATAAAAAAGGTGACCTAGTGCACGAGGCTCTTGTAAAATCAATCAAATCATATCAATATAAAATTATGCATTACTCTAGATGTAAGCAAAGCAAATGCATTCACATAGTGCATCAATAATGCTAAGAAGTTATTTCAAATAGGTAGGACGCGAAAAACGGGACACTATCCTATCCCTTAGTCATTTGCACCTAGTGGTTGAATCACAAGACCCAACCCTGAGCCATTAAGCACAATGTGGTTTCTCATTAGGCTCTAACTCACGAATCCCATTGGATAGCCCAAGCTAGTGCCACAACAAACAAAGCAACCAAATAAAAAGAAAATTATAACATTGTTGTCTAAATCAAACCAATCATATCAACATAAAAATTATATGTTACAATAAATGTATACAATGCAATTGCACTCACATGGTGCATCAATAATGCAATGAGGCTATTTCAAATACGTAGAACGGGGTTGATAGAAAACAATCCTAACTCTTCGCCGTATGCACCAAGTGATTGAATCACCGAACCTAACCCTGGGACATTAAGCACAATGTGCCTTTTAACCAAGCTCTAACCCATGAATACGATTAGGCAGCTCGAACCAGTGTCATAACAAAGAAAAACCAGTTAAAGCGAAAAAATAATCAAGTCATCTAAATCATATCACTCATGTCAACATAAAAAATTATGCATCATAATAGATGTATGCAATACAATTGCACTCACATTGTGCATCAATAATGCCTAGAAGCTATTTTAAACACGTAAAACAGGGTAAATAGGAGACATTCTTAACTCTTCAACGCTTGCATCAAGTGGTTAAATTACCAGACCTAACCTTGAGGCATTAAGCACAAGTGGCTTCTCATTTGGTTCTAACCCACGAATCTGATTGGCAACCTGAGCCAATGCCACAACAATAAAAAAAAAACAGTTAAAGCAAAAACTATAATCATATATAAATCATATTAATCATAACATAAAAATTATGCATTATGTGAGATATATACAATGCAATTATACTCACTTGGTGCATCAATAATGCAAGGAGACTATTTCAAATACATAAGATGGGATAGACGGGAGATAATCTTAACCCTTGGTCGTTGCACTAAGTGGTTGAATCACCAGACATAACCAACATATCCGATTGTGCAACCCAAGTCGGTGCAGCAACAAAGGAAAAAACCAGGTAAAGTGAAAACTATAATCATGTCATCTAAATCATACTATTCATATCAACATAAAAACTGTGCATAATACTAGATATATGAAATGCAATTGCACTCACATGGTGAATCAAATCATTGAATAAGAAGACCTAACCTGGGAATATTGAGCACAAGATGGCTTTTCATCAGACTCAAACCCACCAATCTAATTTGGCAGCCTGAATTGGTGCCACAATAATTAAAAAAACCAAGTTAAAGTGAAAAGTATAATCATGTCATCTAAATCCTAATAATCATAACATAAAAATTATACATTATACTAGATGTATGCATTGTTATTTAACTAACATGGTGCATCAATAATGCTAGGAGGCTATTTTAGATATATAGGATGGGGTAGACGATAAACAGTCCTAAACATTCAACGAAAGCACAAAGCGGTTGAATCACTAGATCTAACCTAGGGACATTAAGCACAAGGTAGCTTCTGAACAGGCTATAACCCAAGATTCCGATTAGGCAACTCGAGCGTGTGGCACAATAAAGAAAAAACCAGTTAAATTAAAAACTATAATTATGTCGTTCAAATCATATTAATCATATCAATATAAAAATTATACATTATAATCGATGTAAACAATGCAATTACAGTCACATGGTGCATCAATAACAACATGAGACTATTTCAAATACGTGGGATGGGAGAGACGTAACCCTTGGCCACTTACACCAGGTGGTTGAATCACTAAACCTAACCCTGCGGCATTAAACACAATGTGGCTTCTCATCAGGCTCTAACCTACAAATCCGATTGTGCAACCAGAGTCAGTGTCACAAAGAAAAAACTGTAAGCGTATACTCGTATGCTTGTAGATAATAGTGAGGGTATAATGGAAAGTAGGTGGTATACTTGTAAATACCCTTCATTATACATGTATTTGTATATTTGATAAATACTTAATAAGAGTGTATGGTAGAGGTACTCTCTCCATACATATTCCTCCAAAATTCTTCTTCTACTTCTCCTTTTACTTATTCTCTTTCTCACAAACCTAACATAATACCATACTCCAAGTTAGTATTAGAGTTAGGAGACGAAACAAGGAGTTGCAAGTTACCAGCAGACGTCATCTGGCCATACGGATGACGTCACCATCCGAACGGACTCAATAGGTCAGTGACGAAAACTCTTATTTTTGGTAGATCAAAATGTTTGCTGCCTAAATATATGATTTGTGTTGAAGATCAAGTGCATTCTTTTCTTCTTTTTTTATAGAATTTTTAAGTGATTTTCGAAAAAAAAGAGTTCTACTACCCAGATCTAAGTATTTTGCTCAATCTGCTCAACTCAGAGTGTTCTTCTTTGATTCCTTGAAAAGGATGGGTCGTTTTTTCACCAAGAATCTATATGATCAAGTCTCATCTTCTTCGGTTAAGATTTGATAAAGTTCTCGCATTTTTTCGAGGCTGTTGTTCGTGTTTCCATAATGTGATTTGGGTCTTCCCTTTCTTGGTTTGTATGAGACACATGGATAGCATATATAATCCTATCTATCATAGTTGGATGCCTATGCCTACTCATTGGAGTTGGTATGCCTCTGTGTGCATAAAAATGTCGTCTGTGTGCTAGGATAGCCATTACAGTACGGTGCAGTACCGTGAAATGGACTATATGTTAATGTGATTTAGCAAGTTTATAGAGCTCATATTGCTTCAAGTAGCGTGTTGGTGTGTGTTTTGTGCCTAGTAATATTAGGATTTAATTAATATGTCAGAAATCAGTGAGACTGCTGCTACACAGCCTCAAACGATATCTATGTCAACCTCTCAAGACATGGGAACAATTGTTCATGATTCATCTAGTGTTCAAATCGCCACTGTGAAGTTAGATGACACTAACTATCTTGGGCTCAATCTGCCAAGTGGTCCATCACTGGAAGAGGAAAATGGGGTACATCTCTAGTGAAACCAATGCCCCCAATCCAACTGATCCAGCCTATCAGAAGTGGAAAGTTGAAGATGCCTTGGTTGTCAGTTGCTTGCTTCACTTTATGCAGCCCGATATCAGTAATACATATTTCTTTCTTTAGCCTTCCAAAGAAATTTGAGATGCCTTAGAGAAGACCTATTCGGATTAGGAAGTTGGTCATCTTATTCGAGTCTATAAGCTACGTCAGAAAGTTTGGCAGCAAAGGCAGGGGGAACAATCAATCTCAGCATATTATATTACTTTTTATTGTATTTGGCAAGAGACTGATTACTATGAGGCACTTCCAGCTCTGTCCCGTAGATACAACAACCTTTTATTGGCCCATTGAGAAAAATCGAGTATTTGAACTTCTAACTGGTCTTAACCAAGAGTTTAAGCAAGTCAAAAGTCAGCTTTTGGGGTGTGAGATCCTACCATCACTATTTGAGGGCTATTCTTACCTCCATAGGGAAGAGAGGCATATGCAGGCTATGGGCCCTTTTGCTTTTTCCACTGAACAGTTAGCTCTTGCCTCTGTCTCTTACCATGGAGGGAGACAAGGTGGCGGCTGTGGTAGAGGCCGTGGTCAGTTCCTTAGCTCTGAGGATAGAAACAAACTCTGGTGCATATGTTGTGACTCCTCCAGAGACTTAGCCTGTAGTTCCTCAGTCTGTGTCAGTTAATCCACCTTCCAGTACCATATTCAGTAGAGCCGAGATGGAGACCATCCGACGGTCAATGGTATAGTTAGATTCCTCCTTTAGGGCTACCTCCACATCTTCAGTGGCATTTGCAGGTTCACTAGTCTTAGCCTTCAGTGCCTCTGAGTCTACTCCTGGACATCTTTAGATTATTGACTCAGGGGCGTCTCACCACATGACTGGTATATCTAGTCTTTTTTCTACCTACCGTGTTTGTTATGATCGTGACAAGGTTCATCTTGCTGATGGTTCCTTGTCATTTGTTGCAGGCATTAGAGATATTTTTCTTACTTTCTCCATGTCTCTTTCATTTGTCTTTCATGTTCTTAATTTCAAGGTTAATCTTGTTTCTATTAGTCACTTGACAAAGTCCATGAACTGTAGCATCACTTTTTTTCCTTCTCATTGTGTCTTTCAGGACCTAGCGACGAGGCAGATGATTAGTACAAGACATGAGGATCAAGGACTCTACTTGATGGATGACTACTTACACGTTACTTCTCTTGCTAGCCTGATTTGTTCTTCTATTAATGTTACCTCTACAAAGATTCAGTTGTTACAATGACACTGTCGTTTAGGCTACATTTCTTTTTCTTTGTTGCGTTATTTGTTTCCTGTTTTATGTTCTATTGTTTCCACTTCAAACTTTTATTGTGAAACATGTAAATTTGCAAAACATTGTTGCTTTCCTTACCCTGATAGTTCGAGTAGATGTTCATCTCCTTTTGATATTGTGCATTCTGATGTTTGGGAGTCTGCTCCTGTTACCTCTTTATTTGGTTTTGGTTACTTTCTGACTTTTATTGATGACTTCTCTCGTGGCACATGGGTATATTTACTAAAATCAAAACAAGATGTTTTCTCTATCTTTCAGCAGTTTCACAAAATGATTGATACACAGTTTAATGCAAAAGTTAAAATCTTTCATATTGATAATAAGGAGAGTACACTTTTCATACCTTTTCTGTTTATCTCTCTCATCATGGTATTCTTCACCAAACCACCTGTCTAAGTACACCTAAACAAAATGGGGTGGCTGAAAGAAAGAATCGTCATCTATTAGAGATCACTCGTGCCTTGTTATTTCATATGCAAGTACCTAAGGTTTTCTAGGCAGATGTTCTTCAGGCTGCTACATATTTGATGCATCACATGCCTTCTCGTGTCCTTGATTTTAGAGCTCCCAAGGATTTACTTCCTAGATCTTTTGTTTCCTCTCTTCCCCCCAAAATTTTTGGTTGTGTATATTATGTTCACATTCCTAAGTCTCAGCGGTCTAAGTTAGATCCTAAAGCTCTTAAGTGTATCTTTCTTGGTTATGCTCCTAGTCAAAAAGGTTATAAGTGTAATCATCCTCCCATGAGACGCCGTCTTGTTTCTATGGATGTCACGTTTCATGAATCTATTCCTTTTACTTTTTTTTTCTGTGCAGCCTCATCTTCAAGGGGAGAGTACTAGCAATGAAGATGAGTAGTCTCTCCTTCTAACAGTTCCGGTTTCCCCATATTTTTTTTATCATGTTGGTGGTGGTCATAGCCAAGGGAGGAGGTATCCGATGTAGCTCCTAAGGAGAAGAACTTCTCGCAAGTGTATTCGAAAAAGAAAAATGTTCAAATCCAAGATTCTCATGTTCCTCTCCCAGATCAGTCCTCTCCAGGTGATGATTCTAACCTTCTAATTACACTTCATAAAGGAACTAGATCTTGTACTCAAAATCTCATTGTCCAGTATGTGTGCTATGATACTTTGTTTTCTTCCTTTAGAGCCTTTACCACTTCTTTATCTTCTGTTTCTATTCCTACTAGTGTGTCACAGGCTCTTTCCTAGCCATAGTGGAGAGCAGTAATAAAAGAAGAAATGAAGGCCCTTAAAAAAACCGAACTTGGAATATAATTGATTTTCCTAGAAAAAAGGAATCAGTGAGATGTAGATGGGTTTTCTCAGTGAAGCTTCAGCCTAATGGTAATGTAGAGAGGTACAAGGCTATACTAGTGGCTAAGGGATATACTCAGACGTGTATAGATTACCAAGAGACCTTTGCTCTAGTAACAAAGATGAATTCTATCAATCTTAATTTCAGTTGCTGTAAATCAAGGGTGGCCGCTTTTTCAGTTAGATGTGAAGAATGTCTTTCTTCATGGAGATTTGGAAGATGAGGTGTATATGCATCCTCCACCAGGTTTTTACCTTGCATCTGAAAAGGGGAAGGTTTGTCATCTTCAAAATGTCTTGTATAGCCTAAAGCAGTCTCCAAGAGCTTGGTTCAAAAGATTCAGCAGAGCCATGCTCGAGTTTGGTTATGCTCAGTGTCAAGCGGACCACACTCTCTTTGTTAAGCACAATGGTGGAAAGACAACTGCCCTTATTGTGTATGTGGATGATATAGTGATGACTAGGAATGATCCAGTAGAGATTTCCAGCCTAAAACTCTTATTTGGGAAGGAGTTTGAAATTAAGGATCTTCGTTTATTACATTATTTCCTTGGCATAGAGATTGCATGGTCCAAGAAGGATATTTTTCTATCTCAACAAAAGTATATGTTGGATATTTTATAAGAAACAGGTCTATTGGGTTGCAGACCGTGTGAGACTCCAGCAGAGCCAAACCATCATCTTCATGAAGATGCAAGTGAGCGACTTATTGATGTCGGTCGGAATCAATGATTGGTGGGCCGCCTCATTTATCTTTCTTTGACTAGGCCAGACATCTCCTATGTTGTTAGAGTTATTAGTCAGTTTATACATGCTCCCACAACTAAAGATCTTGACGTTGTCTACCATGTAGTTCGTTACTTGAAGAAATATCTAGGCATGGGACTGCTATATGCCAGGCGTGGTAATCTCAAGGTTGAAGCATTCACAGATGCAGATTGGGTTGGCTCAATGATGGACAAATGATCTACCTCTAGCTATTGTACTTTTATGGGTGGTAACCTTGTCACCTGGCGAAACAAGAAGCAGCCAGTAGTGGCACAATTCAGTGCGGAAGCTGAATTCAGTTCTATGGCTCATGATATATGTGAGCTTTTATGACTCCATAGTCTTCTACGGGGAACTAGGCTTTGTTCTCCATAGTCCAATGAATCTGTATTGTGACACTAAGGCGGTAATAAGTATTGCCGATAATCCAGTTCAACATGACCGCACGAAGCATATAAAAGTTGATCGTCATTTTATCAAGGAAAAAATTCAGTCGGGACAAATTTATATTTCATTTGTCAAGACGGAAGACCAACTTGCAGATTTGTTTACCAAAGGGCTCAGTGGACCCCCATTCTCTAGAATTGTTAGGAAGCTTGGTATGCACAATATATACATACCAGCTTGAGGGGGAGTGTAGGCGTATAGTCGTATGCTTGTACAAAATAGTGATGGTATAATAGAAAGTAGGTGATATACTTATAAATACCCTTTATTATACATGTATTTATATCCTTGATAAATATTTAATAAAAGTGTATGGTACAGGTAATCTCTCCATACGTATTCCCCCAAAATTCTTTTTCTTCTACTTCTCCTTTTACTTCTTCGCTTTCTCACAAACCTTGACCTAATACCATACTCCAAGTAAAACAAGGTAAAACAAAAATTATAATAATGTCATGTAAATCATCCAACTCATTTCAACATAAAATTTGTGCATAATACTAGATATATGAAATTCATTTGTACTCACATGGGGCATCAATAATTCTAAAAAACTATTTCAAATATGTTGGGATGAGGTAAACGAGAGACAATCCTAACCCTTCATTGTTTGCACCAAGTGGTTGAACCACAAGACTCAACCCTGGCGCATTAAGCAAAAGGTGGCTTCTCACCAGGCTCAAACCCATGAATCTGATTGGATAGCCCGAGCTGGTGCCACAATAAAGAAAAAACCAAGTTAAAACAAAAACTATAATCATGTCATCTAAATCATACTAATCATAACAACATAAAAAATTATACATTATACTAGATGTATGCAATGCTATTAAACTAACATGGTGCATCAATAATGCTAGGAGGTTATTTCAGATACGTAGAAAGGGGTAGACGACAGACAGTCCTAACCTGTCATCACATGAACCAAGCAGTTGAATCACCATACCTAACCCTAAGGCATTAAGCACAAGGTGCCTTTTTTTCACCAGGTTTTAACCCACAAATCCAATTGCGTAGCCCAAGACGGTGCCACAACAAATAAAAAACACTTAAAACAAAAACTATAATAATGTCGTCCAAATCATACTAATCATATTAACATGAAAATTATATATTACAATAAATGAATGCAATGCAATTACACTCATACGGTGCATCAATAATGACATGAGACTATTCCAAATACGTATGACGAGTTAGACGAGAGACAGTCATAATCCTTGGTTGATTGCACCAAATGGTTGAATCACCAAACCTAACCCTGGGGCATTAAGTACAATGTGGTTTTTCACCAAGCTCTAACCCATGAATCTGGTTGGGCAACACGATTCAGTGCATAACGAAGATAAAAATTAGGTAAAGCAAAAAACTACAATCAATTATCTAAATTATACTAATCATATCAACATAAAAATTGTTCATAATACTAGATATATAAAATGAAATTGTTCACATGCTGCATCAATAATGCTAGGAAGCTTTTTCAAATACGTAGCATGAGGTAGACGGGAGACAGTCCAAACCCTTCACCACTTACACCAAGTGTTTGAATCACAAGACCTAACTCTGGGGCATTAAGCATAAGGTGGCTTCTGACTAAGCTATAACCTAAGATTCTGATTAGGCAACTCGAGCGTGTGACACAACAAAAAAAAGCAGTTAAATTGAAAACTATAATCATGTCGTACAATTCATATTAATCATATCAATATAAAAATTATACATTATAATAGATGTAAGCAATGTAATTACACTCACAAGGTGCATCAACAACGACAAGAGGTTATTTCAAATACGTAGGATGGGATAGACAAAAGAAATTCCTGACCCTTGGCCGCTTGCACCATGTGGTTGAATCACCAGACCTAATCTTGGAGCTCCTCACCAGGCTTTAACCCACAAATCTGATTATGCAACAAGAGTCAGTATCACAAAGAAAGAAAAAAACAACGTAAAACCAAAACTGTCGTGTAAATCATCTAACTCATTTCAACATAAAATTGTATATAAAACTAGATAAATGAAATTCATTTTTACTCACATGGTGCATCAATAATTCCAAAAAGCTATATCAAATATGTTGGGATGAGGTCGACGGGAGACGGTCCTAACCTTTCACTGCTTGTACCAAGTGATTAACCTTAAGCAAAATGTGGCTTCATACCATGCTTAAACCCATGAATTTGATTGGATAGCCCGAGCCGGTGCCACAACAAAGAAAAAACCAAGTTAAAGCGAAAACGATAATTATGTCATTTAAATCATACTGATCATATCAACAGAAAAATTATACATTATGTTAGATGTATACAATGCTATTGAACTAACATGGTGCATCAATAATGCTAGAAAATTATTTCAGATACGTAGGAATGGGTAGACAGCAGATAGTCCTAACATTTCATCACATGCACCAAGTGGTTGAATCACCATATCTAATCTTGGGGCATTAAGCACAAGGTGGCTTCTTAACAGGCTCTAACCTACAAATCTGATTGTGCAACCAGACTCGGTGTGACAAAAAAAAAAAGTAAACGAAAACTACAATCATGTCGTGTAAATCACTCAACGCATTTCAACATAAAAATTGTGCATAATATTAGATATATGAAATTCATTTGTACTCACATGGTGCATTAATAATTCCAGAAAGCTATTTCAAATATGTTGGGATGAGGTAGACGAGAGAGTCCTAACCCTTCACCGCTTGCACCAAGTACTTGAACCACAAGACTTAACCCTGAAGCATTAAGCACAACATGGCTTCTCACCAGGCTTAAACCCACAAATCCGATTGGATAGCTTGAGCCAGTGCCACAACAAAAATAAAACCAAGTTAAAGCGAAAACTATAATCATGTCATTTAAATCATACTAATCATATCAACATAAAAATTATACATTATACTAGATGTATATAATGCTATTGAACTAACATGGTGCATCAATAATGCTAGGAGGCTATTTCAGATACGTAGAAAGGGGTAGACAACTAACAGTCCTAACCTTTCGACACATGCACTAAGTGGTTGAATCACCATACCTAACCCTGGGGCATTAAGCACAAGGTGCCTTCTCAACCGACTCCAACCCATGAAACTAACTGTGCAACACGAGATAGTATCACAACAAATAAAAACAATTAAAATGAAAGCCAAAATAATGTCGTCTAAATCATACTAATCATATAACCAAAATTACATATTATAAAAGATGTATGCAATGTAATTGCACTCACATGGTGCGTCAATAATGACAGAAGGCTATTTCAAATACGTAGAACAGGTTAGACGGGAGACAGTCCTAACCCTTTGTCGATTGC
Organism: Platanus orientalis; assembly: GCA_025762735.1. NCBI lineage: Eukaryota > Viridiplantae > Streptophyta > Magnoliopsida > Proteales > Platanaceae > Platanus > Platanus orientalis. The sequence goes on from JAOXJP010077651.1 coordinate 13,935, forward strand.
TCCTAGTTGAATCACCAGACCTAACCCTGGAGCATTAAACAAAAGGTGGCTTCTCACCAGGCTCTAACCCATGAATCTGATTGGGCAACCCGAGTTGGTGCCACAATAAAGATAAAAACTAGGTAAAGTAAAAACTATAATTAATTCATCTAAATTATACTATACATATCAACATTAAAATTGTTCATAATACTAGATATATAAAATGAAATTGCTTACATGGTGCATCAATAATGTCTGGAAGCTATTTCAAATACGTAACATGAGGTAGACGGGAGATAGTCCAAACCCTTCACCACTTGTACCAAGTGTTTGAATCACAAGACCTAACTCTGGGGCATTAAGCACAAGGTGGCTTCTTACCAGACTATAACCCAAGATTCCGATTAGGCAACACAAGCGTGTGGCACAACAAAGAAAAGCAGTTAAATTGAAAACTATAATCATGTCATCCAAACCATATTAATCATATCAATAAAAAAAATTATACATTATAATAGATGTAAGCAATGCAACTACACTCACATGGTGCATCAATAATGACAAGAGGCTATTTCAAATACATAGGATGGGATAGATGGGAGACAATCTTAATCCTTAGCCGCTTGCACCAAGTGGTTGAATCACCAGACCTAACTCTGGGGCATTAAGCACAAAATGATTTCTCACCAGGCACTAACCCACAAATCCGATTGTGCAACCAAAGTTGGTGTCACAAAGAAAAAAACAAGGTAAAGCCAAAACTATAATCATGTTGTGTAAATCATCCAACTCATTTTAACATAAAAATTGTGCATAAAATTATATGTATGAAATTCATTTGTACTCGCATAGTGCATCAATAAATTCAGAAAGCTATTTCAAATATGTTGGGACGAGGTAGACGGGAGACAGTCCTAACCCTTCACCGCTTGCACCAAGTGATTGAACCACAAGACCTAACTATGAAGCATTAAGCACAAGGTCACTTCTCACCAAGCTCAAACCTATGAATCTGATTGGATAGCCCGAGCCGATGCCACAACAAAGAAAACCAAGTTAATGCAAAAACGATAATCATGTCATCTAAATCATATTAATCATATCAATATAAAAATTATACATTATACATGTATACAATGCTATTGAACTAACATAGTGCATCAATAATGCTAGGAGATTATTTCAGATATGTAGAAAAGGGTAGATGACAGACAGTCCTAACCTTTCGCCATATGCACCAAGTGGTTGAATCACCATACCTAACCCTGGGGCATTAAGCACAAGGTTTTCAACAGGCTCTAACCCACGAATCCGATTGCACAGCCCGAGACGATGCCACAACAAATAAAAAACAGTTAAAACGAAAGCTATAATAATGTCATCCAAATCATACTAATTATACCAACATAAAAAATAATATATTATAATAGACGTATGCAATGCAATTGCACTCACATGGTGCATCAATAATGACAAGAGGCTATTTTAAATATATAGGACAGGTTAGACGAAAGACGGTCTTAACCCTTCGTCAATTGCACCAAATGGTTGAATCACCAAACCTAACCCTAGGGCATTAAGCACAATGTCGCTTCTCAACAGGTTTTAACCCATGAATCCGATTAGGCAACCCAAATCAGCACCACAACAAAGATAAAAACTAGGTAAAGCGAAAACTAAAATCAAGTCGTCTAAATTATACTATTAATATCAACATAAAAATTGTTCATAATACTAGACATATGAAATTAAATTGCTCACATGGTGCATCAATAATGGCAAGGAGTTATTTCAAATACGTAGCATGAGATAGACGGGAGACAATCCAAACCCTTCACCACCTGCATCAAGTGTTTGAATCACAAGATCTAACTCTGGGGCATTAAGTATAATGTGGTTTCTAACCAAACTATAACCCAAGATTTTGATTAGGCAGCTCAAGCATGTGGCACAACAAAGAGAAAACCAATTAAATTGAAAGCTATAATCATATCATCCAAATCATATTAATCATATCAATATAAAAATTATATATGATATTAGATGTAAGCAATGCAATTACACTCGCATGGTCCGTCAATAATAATAAGAGGCTATTTTAAATACATGGGATGGGATAAACTGGAGACAGTCCTAACTTTTAGTTGTTTGCACCAAGTGGTTGAATCACTAAACCTAACCTTGTGGCATTAAGCATAAGGTGGCTTCTCATCAGGCTCTAACCCACAAATTCGATTATGCAACCAGAGTCGATGTCATAGAAAAAAAAACAAGGTAAAGCAATAACTATAATCATGTCGTGTAAATTATCCAACTCATTTCAACATAAAAATCATGCATAATACTAAATATATGAAATTCATTTGTACTTACATGGTGCATCAATAATTCCAAAAAATTGTTTCAAATATGTTGGAATGAGGTAGGAGGGAGACAGTCTTAACCCTTCACCGTTTGCACCAAGTGATTGAATCATAAGACATAACCCTAGAGCATTAAGCACAAGATGGCTTCTCACCAAGCTTAAACCCATGAATCCGATTGAATAACCCGAACCGGTGCCACAACAAAGAAAAAATCAAGTTAAAGCAAAAACTATAACCATGTGTACAAAAATTATAAATTATACTAGATGTATGCAATGCTATTGAACTAACATGGTGCCATTAATAATGCTAGGAGGTTATTTCAGATACATAGGAAGGGGTAAACGGTAGACAGTCCTAACATTTTGTCAAATGTACCAAGTGGTTGAATCACCATACTTAGCCTTGGGGCATTAAGCACAAGGTGCCTTCTCAACAGGCTCTAAACCCCGAATCTGATTACACAGCCCGAGATGGTGCCACAACAAATAAAAAACAATTAAAGCAAAAATTATAATAATGTAGTCCAAATCATATTTATCAATAATAACAATAGGCTATTTCAAATACGTAGAATGGGTAAGACGGGAGACAATTCTAACCCTTCGTCGATTGTACAAAGTGGTTGACTCACCAAACCTAAACCTAGGGCATTAAGCACAATATGACTTCTCAACAGGCTCTAACCCACGAATCCGATTAGGTAACCCGAATCGATGCCACAACAAAAAAACTAGGTAAAGCGAAAACTATAATTAGGTCGTCTAAATTATATTATTCATATCAATAAAAAAATGATGCATAATACTAAATATATGAAATGCAATTGCACTCACGTGGTGCATCAATAATACTAGGAAGCTTTTTCAAATACGTAAGTAGAGATATATGAGAAACAATCCTAACCCTGCACCACTTACACCAAGTGGTTGAATTAGAAGAACCTGACTCTGGGGCATTAAGCACAAGGTGGCTTCTCACCAGACTTTAACCCACGAATTCGATTAGGGAGCCCTAGCCGGAGCCACAACAAAGAAAAAACTAGTTAAAGCAAAAACTATATTAATGTCGTCTAAATCTTATTAATCATGTCAACATAAAAATTATATGTTATAGTAGTCACATGGTACATCAATAATGCCAATGGGCTATCTCAAATATGTAGGATGGGATAGACGGGAGACAGTCCTAACCATCAACCGCTTGCCCCAAGTGGTTGAATCACCAAACCTAACCCTAAGGTATTAAGCTTAAGGTGGCTTTTCACCAGGCTTTAACCCACGAATCCGATAGGACAGCTCGAACCAATGCCATAACAAAGATAAAAACCAAGTAAAACGAAAACTATAATCATGTCTAAATCATAATAATCATATCAACATACAAATTATGCATTATATTAGATGTATGTAATACAATTACCCTCACATGGTGCATCAATAATGCTAGGAGGTTATTTCAAATACGTAGAACGGGATAAACGAGAGACAATCCTATCCCTTTGTTGTTTGTATCAAGTGGTTGAATCATAAGACCTAACACTGGGGTATTAAGCACAAGCTGGTTTCTAACCAAACTTTAAACCACAAATCCGATGGAGTAGCCCAAGCCGGTGCCATAACAAAGAAAAAAAACAAGTTAAAGCGAAAACCACAATTATGCATTTATTTCATAATAATCATATAATCATTAAAATTATACATTATACAAGATGTATTTAATGTAATTGCACTCACATAGTGCATCAAGATTGCTAGGAGGCCATTTCAAATACATAGAACAGGGTATATGGGAGACAATCCTTACCTTTTGCTGCTTGCACCAAATGGTTGAATCACCAGACCTAACCCTGAGGCATTAAGAACAAGGTGGTTTCTCACCAAGCTTTAACCCATGAATCTAATTGTGCAGCCCTAGCCGGTTCTATAATAAAGAAAAAAAACAGTTAAAATGAAAACTACAATCAGATCGTCTAAATCATACTAATCATATCAACGGAAAAATTATGCATTATACTAGATGTATACAATACAATTAAACTCACATGATGGATTAATAATGCCAACAGGCTATTTCAAATATGAAGGATGGGATAGAAGGGAGATAGTCCTAATCCTTCACCGCATGCACCAAGTGGTTGAATCATCAGACTTAACCCTTGGACATTAAGCACAAGGTGGCTTCTCACTAAACTTTAACTCATAAAACCAGCTACACAACCCAAGTCGATGCCATAACAAAGAAAAAAACAGTTAAAACAAAAACTATAATCATGTTATCTAAATCATACTAATTATATTAACATAAAAATTAAACATTATTTTAAATGAATGCAATGTAATTGCACTCATATGGTGAATCAATAATGCTAGGAGACTATTTCAAATACGTAATATGAGATAAACAAAAAACAGTCCTAACACTTGGCCGCTTACACCAAGTGATTAAATCACCAAACCTAGCACTGGGGCATTAAGAACAAGATGGCTTCTCACTAGGCTCTAACCCACGAATCCGATTAGGCAGCTCAAGCCGATGCCACAACAAAGAAAAAAACCAGATAAAGTGAAAACTATAACCATGTCGTTTAAATCATACTAATCATATCAACATAAAAATTAGATATTATATTAGATGCATGCAATGCCATTGCACTCACATGGTGCATCAATAATGGCAAGAGACTATTTCAAATACGTAGAACAAGATAAATGGGAGACAATTCTAACCTTTCGTTGCTTGCACCAAGTGGTTGAATAATCAAATCCAACCATGGGGCAATGTAGAAAAGGTGGCTTCTCACCAGGGTCTAACCCATGAATGCGATTGGGTAGCCTGAGTCGGTGTCATAACAAAGAAAAAAATTGGGTAAAGCAAAAATTATAATCATGTCATCTAAATCATATTAAGCATATCAACATAAAAATTATGCATTATACTAGATGTATGCAATGAAATTGCAATCACATGGTGCATCAATAATGTCAGGAAGCTTTCAAATATGTAGAACGAGGTAGATGGGAAGCAATCCTAACTCTTAGCCGTCTGCACCAAGTGGTTAAATCACCAGACTTAACCCTGGACATTAAGCACAAGGTGGCTTATCACCAAGCTCTAACCCACAAATCGGATTAGGCAGCCCTAGCTGATGCCAAAACAAAGAAAAAAACCAGATAAAGCGAAAACAATAACCATATCATTTAAATCATACTAATCATATTAACTTAAAAATTATACATTATACTAGATGTATGCAATGCAATTTTACTCACATGGTGGATCAATAATGCCAAGAGGCTATTTTAAATACGTAGGATGGTGTATATCAGAGACAATCATAACCTTTGACTGCTTCTACTAAGTGGTTGAATTACTAGAACTAACCCTGGGGCATTAAGCACAAGATGGCTTCTCACCAGGCTCTAACCCCACAAATTCGATTGGATAGTCCAAGTCGATGCCACAACAAAAAAAAAAAATCAAGTAAAGCGAAAATTATAATCATGTCGTCTAGATCATACTAATCATAACATAAAAATTATAAATAATACTAGATGTATGAAATGCAATTGCACTCACATGGTGTATCAATAATGTCAGTAGGTTATTTCAAATATGTTGGATAGGATAGATGGGAGATAGTCCAAACCCTTGGTCGCTTGCACTAAGTGGTTGAATCACCAAATCCAACCCGAGGACATTAAGCACATGGTGGATTATCACCAGGCTCTAACCCATGAATCCAATTGGGCAACCGAAGCCAGTGCCACAACAAAGAAAAAAAAAATTAAAGTGAAAACTATAATCTTGTTGTTTAAATCATATTAATCATATCAACATAAAAAATTATGTATTATACTAGATGTATGCAATGCAATTACAATCACATGGTTCATCAATAATGCAGGAGGCTATTTCAAATATGTAGGACGGGGTAGACGAGAGACAGTCCTAACCCTTAGCCATTTGCCCCAAGTATGATCTAGATGACATGATTTACTTATACATTAAGTAAATCATATAATCTAAATCATACAATCATGTCAACATAAATACCTTTCATTATACTAGAAGCATACAATGCAATTGCACTCATAGTGTTTATAGTAAAAACAAAATAAAGAAATCAATTTTGAATAATCTGATAAAAATCATGTTTGATAAAGCTTTATAAAACTGATATTTAAAAATGATAATGCATCTTGCAAAGTAAGTGGGTCTTTTCTCATACTGTTCTCGCAACTACGGGTGCTAATATGGGGTAGATGGGAGACAGTCATAACCTTTAGTCGCTTATACCAAGTAGTTAAATCACCAAACCTAACCTTGGAGCATTAAGCACAATGTGGTTTCTCACCAAGCTCTTACCCACGAATCCGATTAGGTAGCCCGAATTGATGCCACAAAAAAACAAGTAAATAGAAAAGTATAATCATGTCGTTTAAATCATACTAATCATATTAACTTAAAAATTGTGTATTATACTAGATGTATGCAATGTAATTGCACTTAAATGGTACATCAATAATGTTAGGAGGTTATTTCAAATATGAAGGACAAGGTCGATAGGAGATAATCTTAACCCTGGCGCATTAAGCACAAGGTGGCTTTTATCCAGACCTAACCCATGAATCCGACTAGGAAACACGAGTTGGTGCCATAACAAAAAACAAATTAGGTAAAGTGAAAACTATAATCATGTCATCTAACTCATACTAATCATATCAATGATTTCACAAAGAAGAAAAAAAGTATAATGAAAACCAATTAAATCAACAATAGTTTGGTTAAAGTATATTTAATTTAAATATAAGGAAAAAAACTGAAAAAATCTTAATCCTAACAATGAAGGACATGTATCAAAGCACTCATGCATCAAATCAACCATAGAACAAAGACAAAAAATTCCCACAACTTAATGGATTCTTAATCAATGAGGTATGATCCACACCCCTTCATGATTGAGTGATGATGGATGACCGAAAACATAAAAAAGACTCATGCAATGTAAAACCAAAACATGTCGTTTAAATCATGTAAATCAAAATAAAACCATGCATTATACAAAATGCATTAAACATAACTACATTCTTAGGATGCATTAATAATAGTAGGTGAGCAGGTGATAGTCCCAACCCTTGGTTGCCTATACAAAGTGGTTGCATCACCAAACTTAACTTTTGGTATTAAGCACAAGGTCGCTTCTCACGTGACTATAACCAATGACAACACTCGCAAGATGCGTCAATGATTGCAGTAAGCCATTTTAAATACATAAGACAGGTAGATGGGAGACAGTCAAAACCCTTAACCTCTTGCCCCAAGTGGTTGCATCATCAAACTTAGCCTTGGGCATTAAACACAATGTAGTTTCTCATCAAACTCATACCCATTTTTAAGTTGTTTTAGGGAAGCATCTGTTCTTCCTTTTATGCTCTTTTAAAGAAGCACCCATCTTTTCTTTTTATGCTCTTTAAGGAAAGCGTCCATTTTCAACCTGCCTTTTCAAAATGTATATATACTATACAATGTCATACATTATAACGAATTACAATTGCTTTAACTACTATCAAACCACATGACATAATTTATATGTTTCTTTCTCTTTATAGTGCACAAAATATATGTAAAATCATGCATTTACTCAAGTAAAATTGTGCAAATAAATATGTAACCATGCGGTTGTGAGGGTGTAACTAAGTGATCAAGAAAGTGATAATTATGCAATTAAAGCAGTAGTAACCGAACTGTGAAAGTAGTAGTAACTTTGCAGCTCTTATAGTGGTAACTGTGTAGTCTGTAAAGTGCTAACAATGTTGTGAAGGTAATGTTAACTCTACAATTCTGATAGTGGTAACTGTGTAGTCTGTGTACTGGTAATAGTGCTATGAAGGTAGTGGTAATTCTACAGTCCTATTGGTGGTAAATATGCAATCTGGGTAATGATAACAATGTTATAAAAGTAGTGGTAATTCTACAATTGTGTTGGTGGTAACAGTGTAGCCTACATAATGATAACAATGTTATAAAGGTGGTGGTAACTCTACAATCCTAATAGTGATAACTATGTAGTCTGCAAAATGGTAACAGTGTTGTGAAGAAAGTGATAACTCTACCGTCCTTATAGTGGTAACTGTGTAGTCTATGAAATGGTAATAGTGCTGTGAAGGTAGTGGTTACTCTACAGTCCTGATAGTAATAAGTGTGTAGTCTGCGAAATGGTAGTAGTGTTATTGTACGAATGGTAACTAAATATTTGTAAAAGTGGTAACTAAGTGTTTGTAAGACAGGTAACTACTGTGCAATTACCCATTTGAACACATTAATGCCCAAACTTCTTGTTTCTGTACATTCAACCTGTTGCTCCCATTTCTACCTATAAAATCTTCAATAAGCATTCACACAAAAGGACAATCATGCAATTTAGTCCAAGACCATTTCTAAAACATAATACCAAGTTTATTCCATCAATTCAAACCAACTTTGACAGATTCTTGACATTTATACAAACTACAACATCAACTGAAACATATCTCAAGCAAAATGCAAACAAACATCGAATCCAACCATCTAAGGATGAGAATATGCCCAAAAACATAGTTAAAAAACATCTTATTTGTTGTTAGCTAAAATAAAAAAGAATTAACATCATATGGTATAAGTTATTCTCTAGAAATTAAAACTCTTAACTATAAATCTGAAGAATAGAGGACCACTTACCAACTTTGCCCAAGATTCCTTGACAAAAAACCCTATCAAAATCCCCTAACTCAATCCTCTCTCGTATCCCTTCCTCTACACTTAGGTTTCCACAAGAAGACTTGAGCTCCACCCTCTACATGGACACACAAGAATGAATCATATGAAGGTTTCTCTGTTTTATAGTCCAAGTTTTCAAAATTAAAAATATGTCCTTCATGTTATCTTAGTTGCTACTAAAAGCCTAACATATAGTTTATTTCTAATTAATCACTTTTCTCATGTTTTATATCATTTAACTCCTATGTTTTAAATACACTTTTTAAACCTTAAATTGCATGATTATATATTCCCAACCTAATGTTATCAAGTGCCACATGTCAGCATGTGGTTTTATCATCATTTTTATTTTATTTTTTAAAATCTTGGTCCTTACACAATGTGTCCTCAAAGCAATCCTTCAAGCATATTCAACCATCAATCCAAAAAAGAAACATAGGAATCCAATAACAAAATCATTGAATATAGAATGTTGTCCAATCTTCAACCTAACAGTGGCTGTATGATGATTGTGAAGGCTTATTCCAAATGTTTTAAGTTTAAATTAAGCAAAAGAGATTTCTCTAAGTTTCATCTTCATATATGTTTTAAACCCAATCATCCCCTTGAAAAAGGAAAGCCCACCATCAACCTATTCTTAAATAGCATTATAACTGTCCAAACCCTTTTTATACCCTTTTGAAGGTTGAGTGTCAGAAGCATGAAGACTAGTTCGTGTCTTAACCAAATCCCATGAAACTAAAGTAAACTAGCGAGAACCCAAGTGAATTCGCATGGGTAATATAGTTTTTGACTGTATTTGTTTAAAATATGTGTCAACATATAATTATTCATCCTAAAGACTACAGGCACTTTGTCATCACAGAACATTTTCTTCCTACCTTTTAGGCATTGTCGATGCAAGTATTCATCTATATATGCAGGAAACATAAAGGACAAAAAAGAATATATAAAAAAAGTAAAAAATAAAATATCCATATGAGACAGCCTCATATCTGGAGAGAACCTCTATGATAAGATTTTAATATTATGTCATTGAAAAAATATTAACTATCAAAAATTACAATCAATGTTTCTTCAAATTTTGTCATAACATTTGTGTTATAAGTGAATAAAAATAATTATACATCCAAAAAGTATAAAAATAATAATGATCGTAAATTCATCAAGATGGTATATAGTCTCTCTTCCTTTACTTCTATATGTACTATAAGAGCAATGAATCGAGGGGCATGATCCATGATGAACCCAGTGAGCATCCAAAGGCGACACTGCTTGAAAATATATCTGTTGGAAGGTGGTATAGCTTTTTGTCCTATAGTTGAAGTAGCCAAGTGTGAACCTAACGGACTCAAGTGTTGACGACCTTAGATGCTGATGGCTTTGTTCTTAGTTTACGTATTTGGGTTTGAGAACTACTACACTTTCCTTACTTAAAAAGGAAACAATAGAGAATTTTAGGAATTCTCACACAATATGGTAACTTATCCAACGATTGGGGTTTATTGGGGTTGGAAGACCTCTAAAGAATACATATATGTAAATAAATATATACTGAAAATATGGCAGCAATAAAACTTGGCCTGTAATTGAAGTAGTCGAGCGTGAATCTAACGGCCTTAGGTGTTAATGGCTTTGTTCTCAGTTTAGGCATTTGGGTTTGAAGGCAATCAGAGTTGCAAGACATTTAACGAATATATATATAAATAAATATATAGATAATATGACTTTAACATCATCTAATTACTTAATTTACAGAGTAAGATGGTAGAAGTCGTCTAAACCCAAAAGAAAATATAGAGGGGGATTTAATGAAGAATTTTTATTTAGGATAGAGATTTTAAGAGATGATACAGTAAGTAATTTAGGAAAAATCAGTTATTAATCAAGAAGGAAAAGATTTTGGAAGGGAGAGAAAACAGAGAATGTTTTGGGAAAATTAAAGAACAAAAAAATAAATAGAGTGTCCACATGGATGAGACAGAGGGGCTTGAGGCTACTGTTTATATATATATATATATATATATATATGAGACTAGGGTAGACAAAATAGACACTTCAAAACAAACAAACAAAAAAAATAGAAAAGAAAAAAAAGAGGTTAAGAAAGAAGTAAAACAAATGGCCTTAAATCAACTTTCATGCAAACAAACCTTAAAACCATTGAAAATAGAAGTAGACATACCTTGCAATGTTGGAATTCTTGGATCAGTTGGTGAAAAACGGACTCCCTCTCTTCACACACTCTTAATGGAATAATATGATGTGCAAGAAGATATATTTGAAATTTACTCAAATTTCTCTCAACATTAAATTAATTAATAATAGACAAGAATAGAGAAAGACGATAAAGTGGATATAGAGAAAAGGAGGATCAGTAGTGAAGAAATATAATTTGTATTTTTAAAAGAAATTGTTTCTTATTTCTATGACCCATAAAAAGATGGTGGTATCATCACACCATTTGCCAAAAAACCCAATGAAATGCATGTTTTGCAATGAAAATGCAAAGCTTCAAATCCAAAACATATAAAGAATTTAACTTAAAAATCCAACCAAACAAAAACATAGAGTAATGCATGTAAGACTCTCTCTTGTCCTATATAAAATTCCAAAACAGAATAAGAACTTCATGGAAAAACACATAAAGTGATGTAAGACTTTCTAATCTTAAATAAGTCTTCAAAGAGAAAAGGAGCAAAACTAACAGCACATACGTGTGTCCTCTCCAAACCCTTCTCCTTAATGTTCTCTATATGTAATGTGTGTAAGACTCTTTCTAATCTTAAACAAGCAAACAAACAAAAATCTTAAACAACTCTCAAACAATAACCTTTCAAAAAATAAAATAAAAAATAAAAAACAATTGTCAATCAATATAAAAATATTATAGGATAAGGAATTAGATAGAGCATGAATATTAAGGTGTTTGGCAGCCACCTGTAATGTAATCATTTCATTTCAAATTCCCAAGGCATTGTTAGTCATAAGGTGATAGTTCAAAATGAACTCATTCAGATTTAATATGATTCATTAACTAAAATTAGAAATGAAGTCATCTTAGATTTTTTATACAGTGAAATGATATATGTTATCATTCATATTTTGGCAATGAATAAAAATCAATCCATTAACATTATGGCTTCCAATGCCTTGAGAATTTGATACGAAATTATTTCATTGTTGATGGCTGCCAAACACAGCCTTAATAAATGTATAATTTTGTTTAACACTTTAACCTTCTATAGATCGAGTAAGTCTAGGCCTGATCAAGTCCTATGCATACCTTATAACCAAGTAAATCTGTGAACAGATGTATCAAGAAAAGTGAGAGTCCCAAACAACTATTTGATTTATTTATTAAACACAATCTTCAAAGAGTAAATAAAATGATGTTGTTTCACAGCTATACGTTATTGTTGTAGTTGTGATTCGAAAATTACACCCTTTGATTGTTTTCCATCAAGCAGAATATTTATTTTAACATCTAGGACAGTTGAATAGTTCAAACCTAAAAAAGTCCGATCTCTATATATGAGTAGACACGCATCAAGTCTTCCAACCAATGGCATACACTAAGACTAGCTGAGAATAGGTCATAACAAAGCAAAGGCTAGAGAAAAATTATCCAAGAAATAAGGCTAGAGAGAAGAATCACAACATCAGAAGCAATAAGAAGAAAATGATTGTAACTTCAATGATAATAAGCACGCAGACATAGGCTGATGATGACATTGAGGAAAGAAATACACGACATCAAAGAAAAGAAAAGAAAAAATCGTTGAAACTTCAATGTCAAACCAAACTGTACATCCAAACAGAAATACGAAAAATTTTATTATAAAGGAAACTTCAAGAAAGATAAACTGCAAAACTATATAAACTTACAGACATGGCCAAGATCACCTGAAACACCAGATCATGAGTCCATAAACACCTTCCGTGTCCTTAATGTCCTCCCAATTTGTTGCAGCCATGCGACAACCTAATCACTGTTAAGGGATTAGGTTATTTCAGATCTAGACGAGTTAAAAGAAGAAGAAGAAAGAAACAGAGAAAAGAAATTACAGAAGAGGATCGCCCAAGACAAACCTCCTGACATCGACGACTGCATAAAACTTTGGAAGGGACGAGGACATTGAGTCTTCATCGAACTGGTTAGGGTTTGGTTTCTAAAATAGAAGAAAACAAGATTAGGGCCTCTGTTCCTGCTCTGCTCTTCTCTCTGTCTCTTTCTCTCCTCTCTTCCTCTTTCTACCCGTTTGGCGCGCAGAGGATCATTTTAGCGCCCCGCACGATATTAATTGATATCACGTTCCCTCTTTCTTATTAGCTAGTCGACAAAAAAAACTGACCATTTAAATTTCTGTTGTTGCTTGAGACGAAGAGTGTTTCCTCGAAGACTAATTTTTGACAGTTGTCGAGGGTGGCTAGCGTGACCATCCTCGCGATGGACGCGGGAAGGACCCAAATGAGAGAAGACCTCTACAGTTTGAAATCCCTCTATAGTTCAATTTGAATTTCAAAAATCAGTCAAATTACACAACCTTCTGTGGTTGTGATTTTTCGAACGTTCCTCTCGATTACTGAAGACGTGCAGTCTGCCACATGATATATTTTTTAATTTGGTTTCTTTTTTGGATATTACATTTTTTTTACATATTTAACCCTCTATATATCACATGTCACAAGTCAGAGTTTACGGTGTCGGGTGTGGACACATTGGTCCTCAGTCCATATGTACAAATTGTCAAATATGCAAATGAGAAAAGCCAACGCCCTGTGTTCGGGTGATTGTAGCACTAGGAATAACGGGTACTCCAAAATCTTTGGCGTATCCCATGTTTGACATGTACTCATGTCCGATAGCATGTGTATCCGCAGCTTGTTGGAGAATATTTTTTCTTTTATTATTTTCTTTTTTAGACATGAAAAAAATGAAAGAAATAGAATTTATAGAGTAATGTAACACAAGGTTCCTTTTTTTATTAGTTTTTTTTTTTTTTTCGTTGTAATTTTTTTGAATTCTTAATACTTTATACTGTAAGGACTAAACATCATTGTACCGGTACAAATGTGCTTCTTTTTTGTGTATTATTACTTTTAAATTAGTTTTAAAAATATTTTCAAACATTTTGATGCATGTTTTTAACATAAAATTAATGCAAAGTATAGATAAAAATATTAATTAATTGATTAATTAACATATCATATTTTAGTTTTTCAAGAATTATTGCGTTACCATATCCATGTCATATCGTACCCGTCCCCCATGTCAGTATCTGTGCTTCCTACATGTAGCATCTGTCTTTTTCATAAAATCAAAACCCATGCACCACCTTACCAGGTCTGGCCTTCGGAGTCTTCTCAGAATTGAGGAGGAATTAGAAAAAGGACATGCACATGTCGCCGCAGTGATCAGTACCAGAGAACCTTCGGTGGATGGGGTGAAACACATGTTTTTTGTTTCCAATGCTTTCGGTGGTTGTAATGGAAGATCCATTAATACTGCAAAGAAGAGTTAGACATGAACTCACCGTGAAGTCCTTGACCTATTCCAGCATTGGATCATACTTGGATAGAAGAACCACACAAGCACCGCAACCGCTTGCAACCAGAAAGGCAAGACTGAAGTTTTTTATAATATTACATACAAAACGTACTCTCTAATTCGTGGAGAAGAACGTAATCTCCTGCTAGTCCCTAGATAAATACAGAAATCAGTGCTTCATTGAAGCAAATTGTGCGTCAATAGCAATGTAGTAAAAATAAAGCAGGAATCAAAGTTGAATGAAATTAACTTTAGGCTGTTTGGGAAACTATCGAAAACCACTGAAGCAACAGAAAGCAAAGGGCAGCTCAACTGACGGCTATTTTCAGTCCTGATCCAAACTCCATTCGAAAATCAAATCCTCATTTACTGAAATAGGGGTAACAAAGTAATCGTATATTAAGAAAATCCAGTTTGGGTAAGGTTTTAATTTACCCCATGATTTGGCAATTTTGACAAATCTTTGGTCCAATCTAGCAAATTTCCCTTATAACCC
The DNA here is from genome assembly GCA_025762735.1 of Platanus orientalis. NCBI lineage: Eukaryota > Viridiplantae > Streptophyta > Magnoliopsida > Proteales > Platanaceae > Platanus > Platanus orientalis. The sequence goes on from JAOXJP010077651.1 coordinate 29,089, forward strand.
TATAGCCTGCCAGCTGGGATTGGATGCCCCTCCTAAAGTGTCCCTAACCAGCT